>JAZGTL010000344.1:22500-29412 GCA_037349345.1 Oemleria cerasiformis | reverse complement strand
GAATATATCATCCGAGGAAGATATAAGACCTTGAACTTCTGAAAGTGTCTTTTAGCGGAATCCTACCCTGTCATTTACATTTCCGAACGTCGATGTGTTCCAATCTTTCAAGGGCCTTCTTAAGCTCTCTAAGTTTTCTGAACTACCACAAACATAGGGCATCCACCACATTCCTGCTCCATACATCATTCACTAAATGAAGGAAATCAGGGTGCTCAGTCCAAGCTTGCATAAAGCGAAAAGGTCTAGACCTAAATCCGTAGATTTAGAGAATAGGAATTAGAATTGGGCAATGATCAGAGGCCAAACGGAGGAAGAGCATGGCATGAAGTCTTAGGCCAGTCATAAAGCAACTGAGAATTACAAAGACTACGACCCCATTTCAACATGTCTAGTGGTACCCCTACCATTGACCAAGTATAGAAACTTGATAAGGCAAGTTGTGCAGTTCACAATCATCTGACATTCTTCTAAAGTCTTCACAAGATAGAGGCGGTTAGGAGGTAGACCCCCTCTTGTTTCATGAGCCCCAAGATCGGCATGGAAGTCTCCCATGACAGTCCCCATTAATCATCGATTTAATGTTAACAAGCTCCAGCCAAAGGCTTCTGCGACTGATATAAATTGTGCTAGCTTAAAGCATTGTACAGTGCATGTCAAGTTATCAATAGACAACTGAAAAGAAAGATGTGAGCAGATGAGAGATAACAGAAATTACAAGGTCAGAAATAGAATCCAAAAATGAGAGAGAAGAGGTGACCTGTCATTTGTAGCAACTGCTTGAGCTTGATTGACCTCAAAAAGGAGTCCTGGATTCGAGAAATATCTACCATAGTTCCGCAAGACAGATAATATCAGGCTTATTCTCAAGGTAAAGGTTCTTAAGAACTCGCTGGGTTGAGGAGTTACCTCTGGCATTCCAATAAAGGAACTTCATAAATCAGAGGATCAGTAGCTGTTCCTAGCCCTAGGTGAGGGATAGGGTTCAGATCGAATCAGGAGCTTGCTTTTGCTGCTTTTATTTTGAGATTTTGACAAAGCAGGTTCACTGTGATTAATAGGTGCAGTGGCACCCTCAATCTCTGGAATAACTTCCCGGGCTACGGCATTGGCTTCAAGAACTGGTCTGGTATCCTTGGGTAGATAGGATCAACTGAACATAGAGAGTCTGAAACAAGAGTCTCAGAGATTTTATCCTCCAACGAGCATCAACACTTGCTGGAGTTTCAGACTTTGAAGAGTCTTCTACAACATCTTTGGCTTCAACAGAGTTCTCCAATTATCTATTGCAGATCTTTAGAAGAGGAGGCATCGACTTTAGATTCAGACTTGTCCATCAACTGATCATGGAATCTGGTCTCTTGTATAGGAGGGATTACTATTAATCACGGCACGGAGACAAAGAAGTTGCATTCAAAGACTTGCTATTATCAGCCTGGTCAGAAGACTGATTTGCATCATTGGTTTGCACAGTAGTCTTTGGAACGTCCTTTCTGAACGACGTCTAACTACTGATCTACCCCGAGACCTACCTCGAGAGGTTCTTGTCGAGGCTGTTGAAGACTTTCTCTTTGGGGGCAGACTTACAGCGTGTGAGGCAATAGACCGACGATACGCACAGGTGAGAACAGATGGAGGGAGGGAGTAGCCAGCAATGGATCGCCATTTTGTGTCAGACTTGAATCTAGTGTACTTTGACTTTAGTATGACAAAATGCTTGTGTAAGACATGAATACACAAGCCCTTGGTAACGACTCTGTGCATTATAGATTGCGTACACATTTATATTGCTTGTTTCATCCGTTACGTCAGCTATTTGGTAATCCTTGCTGACAAACAAAGGTTTACTTCCCCATGGCTTGTAGGAATTAGACTCCTATTCAGAGATTGTGTATGCAACTTCATAGGAATGTTGTCTTGTAGCCGAAGTCCAGAGAACTCCCTCTGTTGTTACTTAGTCAGATCTTCCCAAGAAACTTTCAATGTTCATAAATAACCTTGAGCCTTTGAAGGGGACACGGTTGATGAGAACATGAACCGATCATTCTTTCTTTTTTTGTACTTCATAAATGGATCAGTATTCCCGATATCATTCTTGCTCATATACCTCCACTCCTTCATCGGCTTGAGTCATTGAAACCTCTTGGCTTTGGCGCTGTGGAAGGTCTCTTGCTCTTCACTTCGTTTCGTTCCTTCTACCTCTGTCTGCCCGAATCTCTGAAAGACCACGCGTTCGTTTTGATCCGGGAAGGGAATTTGGTTTCTGGAAAGTCTTGCAGGTGGAACTGCCCATTTTTTTTATAAGATAAGACGGAACCTGGAGGTCCTAGCCACTTAGTCTTCCACTTTCCTGGTTTAATATAGTCTGCATATTGAAGAACCACACAGCCCTCCTCACCAATCTTTTATCGTAATTGTCGATCGTGCCAGCTTTCCTTTCTTGCTGGCGTACCGGCCCATTCAGCATTCAGTCTATCTTCTTCAAGCAGCAATAATGGATGCAGACGATGTAAAGTCTGCTGTACCGCGTAAGGGTGTCCGTGATTGTAAATAAGGTTGTCAGCCCTGGAGGGAGCTCACGAAACGTAGGCTTCAAGAGCTGCGAGCGGAGGTATCAGAGATGCGTTCCCATTCCTATCTGGATGGGCGGGATAGCGTAGTAGCAACATCTGTAGCAGGCAGTGAGGGCGCTTCGATCGTAAGGAGAACTAGTAGGCTAATGCTTATGGCTAAAATCCAAGATATAGGACCACTTTAGCCGTGTTTGCTCAGTCGTCAATTGGATACCAGTTTTCAGCTGTAAGCGGTGGCTAAGCTGCAGCTGTCAGTCTAGGAGGGGCACTCAATAGCAGGGCAAGTTCGAATTGCAAGGGTCTGCAAGGAGAAGTGATTGAATTAGGCATTCTAGCCTATAGAGGAGATCTAATATTTCTTTTAAGCGATACTCCACTACACCGGCTTCTGCCAGAACACGCCTTCGAGCGGAGAACAGGCACGCTAGCGGAGCTCCCGGCTCCATGAAAGAAGCAACGGAAGCCTGAATCATCGGAGCAGCGATGCGAGGAATAGGACCGCTAACACTACCAAGCAAGCAAGAAACCGGGAATGATAAAGTGACAATCGACTGCGCCTCTCCGAAAGGAATTCCTTCTATCAAAAAAAGACCGGGGTAGAATGAACTGAAGCTTCACAGCCCCCTTACTGATGCGCTAGCCGAGTCTTTGCCCTGTTTGTTCACTTCTGCTTTCCATCGAATATGCACGCTACTACAAACAAGATGAAAAACGCCCCGTACTATAGAGGCGCGCTAGCCCTATCACGTAAAGCTTAACTGTTGCCCCGTTTGCTGATAAAAGGGGGCTTTCCCTTAAGTCTACGTTTGCTTTAACATGCACTATGTAAAAGGGCGTAAGTAAGAGCCGCAAGCAGCAAGAAGTCAATCGCTATAGCCTAGCAAGGAGAGAGCTTTCACAGCAGCTTCTTGCCCTCCTACGCAGCATAAGACCGCTAGAAAGAGAGACTAAGCTAAGAAGAGGGGCGAAGCAAAGCGGACTAGAGTACTAACATTCCTCCTTTACTTTAGGCCGTTACGTTTTGCCCCCTATCTCTAAAGGGGCCTTCAACCATCAGAGCAGGCTTTCGGGCAACTCCTGACTACACAACCCAGATAGGAAATACCAAGCGAAGCTACCCGGCTAGACACTAACAGGGAGGGCAGCAAAGCTACGGCAGTTCCTTACCTAAGCCGATAAAATAGATGTTAAAAGCTAGAAAGACGAAGCCAGCTAGAAGGGATCTCTAAATCGAGAAGGCGAAGCCTGACGGAACGGAATTCTAAAAAAGTAGGGCGAAGCAAGGCAAGTCTGAAGGCAGAAGCTTTAGTGGAGGATACGGGAACGGTATTAGCTGTTGCTGTTATTAGTGCCTTAGCTGGTGTTCCCCTTTAGGGGAAGCGAGAATGCTTCAAAAGGCCAGTCCGAAAGGGCTAGGTATTGAGACATGTAATTGCGGTTCGGATCGGGCTACATGCTGACCAAATTTGGTGAAGATCAATCTGTTAGCTACGATAAGCCACTATAGGATCGTAGAAAGGTTGGTTCTCAGTGATTCAAGGAGCGAAAGGCGGGCTATGGAGTCCTATTTTGGGCGATGCTGGCTACTTAAGGTCCCAGTATACTGGGATGTAGTGGGCAAAAAGTCGTCGTCTTCGTCCTTTGTGGGAGGCATGGCCTCAAACTCCTTTCCAGGCGCCTAGAACATACCTATGCCCTATTAGTCCTTGGTGTACTGTAAAATGCTGCCACCGCTCAAAGGATCTAGAATGGACGACTACCTACGGCAAGGGAATTTCTTCACATCTGGCGTCGTCTCCCTCTCTTGTTTGGTTCTATCAACATTAACTCCTCCTTTCACGTAGTCAAGGGCGCACATGTATCCTAGTCATAATCAGGAGGTTAACTGCACGCATAGATTAATCAGGATCACATATATATCCTAGTAAGCAGTTACCGTCCATTCCTGGTGTTTGCGTGGTTTCTATGAGCCCCACATGCAGATTCGATCTAGCTATACTCTCTCTTTTGGTTTTTTCTTCCCCAGATTTTATATAGCAACCCCTTATTAGCTAGTCCTTATACGAAGAGCTGCATTGTTTGGGATAGATCCCTCCTAGGTACTTCTCCAAAGCCCTTTTTAGTGAGGGTAGTTCGAGATCTAAGTCTTTCTGATGTACGGATTTGTAAATAGAATATGTAAATTATCTATTCACCTGTGAAATAGGTGGGCGTTGATTTAGCGTAGAAAATCTATTCGCGAATAGTGTAAGTAGCGGCGATGACTCGAGCGCAAGTTAAATAGCACCACTTACAAAGTACTCCAATCTAAATCTATACTCGCTCTCAGTTCGTTCGACTCCCATCGTCACTTAGAGGAATCTATTTGGCACTACGCCCAGATTCCGAGCATCTCTTCTGATAGAAGGATGCTAGACGGCTATCGCACTATAAAAGGCCCTCCACCTCTCGAAAGTCTAGGTATGAAAGTCAAATGGCTGCTATCGAACGGCCGATCCATCACTTTTTCAAATGACAGATCCCACCACAAGGAAGGCGTATCGAGAGAGGAGGGTCGACGAAGTTGAGTGGCAAGTCTATTATTGATATCCGTATATCCGTATAATGAATATACATCTTCCTGCTGTACCGGGGTTTCTTTCTAAATTAGTTACTTTATATGATATGCCATTTCGAGTTACAACAAGGAACCAGCTCTTTCACCTCGTTAACACCATGCTTCCTCTGAAGCTTTCGCATCCGAATGGTCGCTACGCCTACTTTATTCGCGAACTCTCGAAAGCACTTTCATTCAGTCTCTTTTCATCCGAACCACGAATCTTATAAGTGTATTATGAACGAGCTATGCTACCTACAAGAGTGGGGGGAAAGCTATTTGCTTTGATGTCGAATTCGTCTAGAAAGCGGCACGACCCTTAGCGAAGCCAAGGAAAATATTAAATCTTATGAGAACTAAACCTCTAAAAATCTTTACACCTGAAGACGAAGGTCATTGTAGCAGCGCAGAGGCTAATTCGTCATGCTGAGTCGTCTGGCGTCGGTCGTTTGCGATACCCGCGAAGGAAGGTATACAGGTATACTAGAGCTGTTACCGTTTTGAAACAATCCCTCCCGTAGTGTAGGCAGGAAGCATAGTTTGACTAAAGATCGACGTTCTCCTTCGTTAAGCGGAGGTTATGCAACCAAGCCTTTTGTTTAGGTACTCCTTATCCTTACGTGACTGATCGATTGTGGAATGAGAGAGAAAAGGGCGAGAAAAAGCGGTCATGAATAGAGCAGCACCCCACCTATCGGAGTGTCCAAGTTCCCCGCGGGTAGTCCAGCATAGGCCTTTCTGAAGAAGAGTTCATTCCATCCCTTCCCTCTCTCTCATCGTATGAGGGATCCCGAGCCTTCCTTCCTTCAATCTTCTTTTAGCCGGCGCACTGAAAGCAACAAGCAGTCTTCATATCATGGCAGAAAGCGTCTGGGTCTATCTCTGGCTTTTCGCCTTCTCGCCCTCGGACCCATACTTCGATCTCTAGCTCCACCACTGCCGTCGAAGTCCCAACCCCCACCGCGGTCGAAAGGGAGATGCCACTCTCATCCAATCCCTAAATACCTATTGCCGGGCAGTGACTGAGAAAGCTATGCATATAAGTACCTGATAGAAAGGAATATAAGTCCCTTCATTCATCGGGGGCGTGAGTCATGAAACCCGTGTTGTTCTTCCCCCCGTTCCCTCATTGGGTTTCTCAGATCCCCATCTCTGGAAAGTAGAAAGAGAGTTCGGAAGAAGATTAAGGGAGAATAAGTAGAGGAGAGGGATGGTTAATCAAAAGATAGATGGCCGGGTTAGAGCTTGCTGGTTTAACTGGTCGAAGAGAATAGAAAGAAAAATAGAGAGATGGAAAATGAAGTAAGCTTGAGCCTGCGGAACCAGTAATGGATCAAAGCAAAGGATAGCTTTTTAGCTGCGAGCGGATGAGCGAGAAATGGGAAGAGGTTCCAGCCTCCTTCCTGTCCCTTACCCTCCTGGTGTAAATCGGCTGATTGATTCTGCTCTTCTCATCTGCTCCAGTCAATGGTCTCTGCTCGAAAGTCCCATTGCATGAGAAAAACTCAAAAAGAATAGTGATCGTAGTCTCAGCCCGTAGGTAAGTTCCGGTCTTTCTTGAGATTTTCTCGTTCATGATCTCTAATCCTTTGAGTAGATTTGGGCAGGGGTAAGACTATGCACATAGCTTCGGTTCCGTCTTGTTTGCCAAGGAGATATGGTTGCTTTTCCTTCTTCAGTAGGCTTTCCCGCGGTTCGGTTACAGATAGGATACACGGGTCAAAGGGAGGCTTGAGTTCAGAG
>JAZGTL010000344.1:0-15000 GCA_037349345.1 Oemleria cerasiformis | reverse complement strand
GAACTTTTAGGGATTCGAGTGATGTGGAGAGATGAAAGTGTGAGTGCCCACAGTGGCGACTCCACTAGGGATAGAAAAGACTCCAATGTGTCCATGGCTATTTCCAAACAAAGACCCAATTCAATGAGCTTGACCTGCATGCACTTGCACTTTTTTCGCCCGGCGGATTCTAGTTTCGGGCGCCTGGCCCACTCGGCCTGTACTATGACCGCGACCAGTTTCCTCCACCCCACGGACCAGTACCCATGGCCCACTCCAGACCATGAGATACGTCAAGGGGAGCAACCGCGCTGATGACCAAGGTAGGCCACCTTAAATAGCCCATCTTGAGAGGCACAATGGGAGCTTCCTCCCCCAAGCCTTACCGGAGTTATAAGGAGACACTTAGCCACACTAGAGAGCTTAGAAATTTCCCATAGGTCCACCCTGTCTTGTATGACTGCGTGTGCTTGTTAGATTGCTTGGGGTTCTATGTTGGGCCCACTCTTTTTCACCTTAGGAAAATTTACTTATAGGCTGTGTTTCTGGGCCCTATGATGGACCTTTAGAATAAATAGGGAAGGGCTTTGAATTAAGCCCCATGTGTGAGACTTAGGATCCAATACGACTTGAGCCCATAAGGATTATGACTAGACCCAAGTTATAGCAATTGTGTGAAATTCTAAGCCATTCTGAGAGTCATTGGACCCCACGGAGCGGTTTATGGATTCAACCCATCCCATCTTTTCTGGGCCTTGAATTAAGCCCAATCTGTGGTTTTGTCATACAATAAGATCCAATTTGTTTGGACTCGTTAGGTTTGGCCCATTACCTTGAGTGAGGCCTAACGTGTACACCTCTTGTCATGAAGATGTGATCTTATCCACCGATGGGTCTTGTTCTAAGTCCAATCCTCTCGTCTTAGGGTAGGATATCCATAAACCTTAAATCACGGGAACTTCTCCTTTTTGGTTGACAACCTATGTTGGGCTGACTAAGCCCACTATCCTAATAGGGTCCCATCTTGTGTCGGGTTAAGGCTCCACCTCATGTTGGGTTAAGGGCTTAGTTGAACCCAATTTCTTCACTTGTAGTCTAGGACTTTGCTTGGCATTGGGCTTTAGTTAAGCTACATCCATTTTTGAATAGGATCTTTTATGTAGCCCAACTCATAGAGAGTTCTGCCACTTGGTCTGAACCTCTTTCTTCTATTCCGATGATTGTTCAGCGATGGGTTTTCTCCTTTTAGGATTAGGTTTCTATCCCGTGTTGTGCTAAGCTCATTTCTCTTATTAGGTCTTACCTTTTGTACTCTGTGGACGTTCAGATTGCATACCATGCAAGTCATTCATTATCCACACATGTCATACATCTTTCATATAGGATGATCTTAGAAAGCACCTAAGTGTTGGACATTTGCAGGTAAACTATAGCCTAGAAAGAAGCAGGCAAATCACTCTAGGTTAAAATAGAACCTACCTCGGAAAACTACTTTCGAAAACTATTACTGTGCAGATCGACATCGGAGGTGGCCCAAACCTAGGCTGTGACGCTTCCTGTTGAGTACACAATTAAGACTTGAAGTTCGTTTACACAGTACGAGAAAGACAATTATAAAGAATGGGACTAAGTCTTGAGCCACTTTTTTAGATTATATTCTTTAATATAGCATCAACATGACAATAACATTACAAAGCGATATAGGCATTTATCCCATCCATCAACCGAGAAAGAGACCTACGTTACACTAACAGGAGCGCGCTTCTTTATTCAAAACAAAAATACAGTTTGAAATGAACCCACATATAAAAGTGGGCTGGTCTGCTCATTATTTGTGTTCGTACATTTATTCAATATTGCAATACAAATAACACCTCCACTATACTAGTGATGGAGGGGATTCGCGCCGGATGGAACAAGGCGTTTTGAACCATATACTACTGTTGCTGGAATGAAACGCAGCCTCGGAACAGAATTATGCTGCTTGCTGGGCCCTGATGGTGGAACTGGCATTTTTTGGGGGAAGAAAGCGGCCCCCTTTTGCGGCAGAGTGGGCAGCATCGCTTTCCCTCGTGTAGCTATGATGCCATTCACACAAGAAGAAGAAAAAGAAAAAGCAGTATTTCGCGGATTCTTGCCATCACTGGAAAACAAATGGAGCTGTAGGCATCAAGGTAAGGGGCCGAGATTATATACTGCTGCAGAAGCGGAATCGAAGGGGTTGGTTGAAAGGTAAGGATAGCGTGATTGGCCGGTTGGTTGGAAGGTAAAGATAGCATAATTGACTGGTTGTGGGTCCTTTGGATCATGGGCCACAACTACTTGGGTAGAGACCGTTGAACATCATTTGGACAGGCCGAGGCTATATGGGCTTAGGCCTTTTGATGGCTGTCATTTTCAGGGCTATTTTGAAGGGTTAACTAATTATGTATATAAGCAGTCAAACAAGATCAGATGGAATCTAGCCTGACAAGCAGGCAATGGTTGCTTCCTCGATCTATTTTGGTGAGTAAAGCGCGTCTTGCGAGTCAAGAGAGGGATGGGGTTTGTCTCGCTTTTGGCATAGCGGGCCCCCGGCGGGAGGCCCGCACAGCGGGCTATTAGCTCAGTGGTAGAGCGCGCCCCTGATAATTGCGTCGTTGTGCCTGGGCTGTGAGGGCTCTCAGCCACATGGATAGTTCAATGTGCTCATCAGCGCCTGACCCTGAGATGTGGATCATCCAAGGCACATTAGCATGGCGTACTTCTCCTGTTCGAACCGGGGTTTGAAACCAAACTTCTACTCAGGAGGATAGATGGGGCGATTCAGGTGAGATCCAATGTAGATCCAACTTTCTATTCACTTGTGGGATCCGGGCCGTCCGGGGGGGACCACCACGGCTCCTCTCTTCTTGAGAATCCATACATCCCTTATCAGTATATGGACAGCTATCTCTCGAGCACTGGTTTAGGTCCGGCCTCAATGGGAAAAGAAAACGGAGCACCTAACAACGTATCTTCACAGACCAAGAACTACGAGATCGCCCCTTTCATTCTGGGGTGACGGAGGGATCGTACCATTCGAGCCTTCTTTTTCATGCTTTTCCCGGAGGTCTGGAGAAAGCTGCAATCAATAGGAAAAAAATAACCTCCCTTTCCGAAAGGAAGAAGTTGAAATTTTTTTCCTTTCCGCAGGGACCAGGAGATTGGATCTAGCCATAAGAAGAATGCTTGGCTGATAAATAACTCACTTCTTGGTCTTCGACCCCCTCAGTCACTACGAACGGGAAGAGACTGAGACTTGTCACATCTAGCTACTCGGATACGAAGGAAAGAGCGGATAAAACAACGGATGGTAGCATCGGGTGTAAAAGAGCTCCTATCTATCGGTTGCATCCTTAGGAACTACCAACTAGCTAATAGGAAATAAGAGAGCTAGGAAAGAACAGAACTCATTAGATCTAGCCATGGTAGCTAGTCGAATGTAGGAGATAATATAACTGCTTCCCTTTAGGACTCGGCATTCACTTCCTGACTCTATCTATTCTAGTTGAGTAAGGGAGGCCTCTTGTGACAGACAGCTTTAGCAGCTCTTTCCTTCTGATCTAGGCCCAGCCTTGTGTATTCTTCTACCTAGGAGAGATCAACAGCAGCAACCTATCTTCATCAACCTTTTCCTTCTCTTTGATAGTTCCTAAAGGGCTCTCTTACGCATTTAAACTAGACTTTTTATATCCTCATTAGGGTAGGCTACGTCCTGTAAGAAGTTTAGAGAGGCTGCTTTCTTTTCCTCCTATGGTTGGTCGTAGATCAGGTGAGTCTAACTCATCTTCCTTCTATAAGGGGTAGGCCTTGCAAAAGGCATAAATGGAGTCATTTTCTAGCCGGGTATCCCGATCGAGTATATGTCCAAGAAGGGGTCTCTTCCCGAGGGAAATCTCAATATAAGTACGAGCATTATATCTGAGTCCATAACTGATTGTTTACCAGAAGAGGCCGCAGCGGGACTACCATAGGAAAGCCCGCCCCCGCTAGCTAACATAGAAAGAAAGAGATTCCCGGATAGCAAGAGTCTCTATGTGAATCTCTTCCCGACCGGGCCAGGCCGAATCGGGCCACCCCTTGGGATGGGAATGGCCCAGCCCACACGCATCATTTGATGAAAGCACTCCAGTCCAGTCGCCTCCTCGAAGTGGCTTGTCAACCACGCTTTCCCTCCCTCAAAACAATGCTCCTCACCAAGTGCCCTTCCTTGGGTTAGGGCAACATAGCAATGAGTAGTTCGCTCCAGGCCCCGCCTCCTCGAGAGCAGGATGCCGGCCGAGATGGAGCTGGGAGCCAACCTATACTTTCCTGGGGCTTGCCTTGAAAAAACATATAAATAAAAGACGGGCGCCGAAAAGGAACCCAGCCCAGCCTCTTAAAGAAAGCTTTGCTTGGCAGGCGCTGCCGGGCAATGCTCTGAACACGAAAGTGTGCAGTTCTGCCCCCCTCTCCCATGCTGAGTCACAGGCAGCGCCTTGGAAAGCGAAAGCACGGACGAGCTACATGCAGGGAAACTTGCACGTGTGGTTCTGGCCGGGGACCCCGGTATACTGTACTAATATGTGTAGGTCCCCGTAATTCGAGTGAGATTGTCATGGCGCAAAAGCAGATATGGTCCGGTATTCCCTTGTTCCCTGTATTGGTTATGTTCTTCATTTCTCGTCTAGCAGAAACTAATCGAGCTCCGTTTGATCTCCCAGAAGCGGAAGCTGAATCAGTTGCAGGCTATAATGTAGAATATGCGCGGGATGCGATCCTTAATAGTCCACTGTTGGCGGAAGCCAATGTCCCGGGGTCCCGGGGACTCATTCTGACTGAAACAAGGGGTGGGTCTTTACCAACTTCAAATTAGATTTTAGGGAAGCCAAAAAACGTGAGCGCCCCTACGCGAGCCTTATTGAAAAGGCCCCTTACTATAGAACAAAGCAAGGGATTGAGCTGCGCGAAAGCCGTTGCGCTAACGCGCATCCGTTTTCTTGCTCGTTAGCGCTTTACTAATAACATAGAAAGAAGGGGCTTTTCTTGCTTGTTTAGTAAAGTCACGCTTTTCATTTTGATAGGAGTAGGTGCTTTCTGGGGCAGGGTACTCTTCATTCTTCATTTGAAACTAATGAATGTCGGGTCGGGGGTTTCTGCCTTGTTATCAAAAAGGGAGTTGGGTAAAGCAAACTCCCTCCTTGGACGAGCACGGGGCTTAGTCAAGTAGAACCGGGTTGCGTTGCTTGATGCTCCGATCGAAAACAAATCTGTGGGGACATGCCGGTACGACTGAATATGCGTTAGAAAGGTCAATCCCTTCCCTACGACACCAAAAACCGAACTTCTAACTAAGAGCCCGCCCGCTTCCATAGAACAATATCGTGGCAACGTAGACCTAAGCGGTCATATTGGATCCTTGGGAACCATCACAAGTACGGCCGGCCTATATTTAAACGAGAATGCCGTGTCGTCCAGCGGAGCCTAGAAGAAGGTGACTCGCGCAGACAGCTGACTCCTTTGCAATAGAAAGGAATAGCCAAACCAACCCAGCTGGCTGGTCAATCTCAGAGATCTTATCGGCCGGCAACCGGAGACGGACGACCACGGTCCCGACCTTACCAGCACCAGAGGTGTACTAATCAATGAACCCCCGAAACCGACTTTCTTTTCTGACAAAATAAGCCAAGCCTAACCGGTCACGACATGTTGTTGATATTGATTGAGTTTTGAGAGACTTTCGCTGACTGAATCCATCCATAAACCTAGACCCCGGCAACCTTCGTAACCAAAGCGTCACGACAACATCCAAAGGTCACCTTTGGATGGGGGCAAGGAGGAAGGAGCACGTAGGAATGCCGACCACTGCATAAGCCACTAGCGGCTGAGAGAAAGCGAGCAGCACCTTGTATAGGTTGTGCGGAGCTTGAAGAAGCGAGCCCCTTTCAGAGAAAGCCATTGCGCGCTAGCCTAGCTAGCTAGCGTTTTTCAGCTGGCTGTTATGTTAGTTGTAGCGCGCCTTCCCTCCTTCTCTCATTTCGGAAAGATTCAAAAGTCTTTTTTTATGATGACCTGGTCGAGAGAGTACGATACATTGGTGTAAAAGATTTTGTGGGATCTGTGAGGTTGGTTTTGTTGAAAGAAACGACGTTTCTGCATCGGTGGTGTCTGCCTTGGGGAATGAGCTTCCTTTTGCGGAGATAACAATCCCTGCTAGCGGCCATGTGCTTAAGGCTGTAGGTTTAGGTGTGATGGTAGCTTTCTTTCTAGCTGTCGGTCTAGTTCCTAACGTTTCTGGGTGCAATTAATGTACAGTTATAGGATGATTATGATTGGAGTTAGCACACTTTATAATAGTAGTTTAGTTTATACTCATAGTTCGTCTTTTCAGTTTCTTCCTTCCCCTACCATTCTTTTTACTAGAGATTTTTGTACTGTAGAATGTTCACTTGTGCAGCTGTCTGCTGATATTGACTTTATCTATAAAGATTTGACGGATGATCTTGAATATAGTATGTCTCGCTACCGATTAGCTGTTATTAAACAAAAAAGAGTTTCTGGTTTATACGTTATATCTCCGCTACAAGTTAAGTTCATAAAGAAGGTTGGTCTAACTCAGTTTTTACATGAAACGCTACCTGATTGTCCCGAATATCATGCTTGAGACTTGCTCTGATCCAGATATTCTTTGTGTGGTTATGCCTGATCAAGAGGATGGATTGGTGTTAATGGGGTTATCCCTAAATGTTATTTCGTCTTTCTCATGGTCGCTTGCCAAAAGATGGTTACCGATTCGAAAATCTGGATTCTTCCTTTTATTACAGTCTTCAACAAATGGGAAAGGTGGATAGACTGTACAGGCTTGACTTAAAGGCTTCATTAAGTATTATTCCAATCAGTCTGATTTTAGATAAGGTTAAGCCTTTTGTTGGAGATGGTTCAGTTTATAAACTCATTTCATCTTTACTTTTTCTCCCTATCATTGATGATGATGGAAAGAATAGGTCAGATATAAGCTTTGGTGGTATGCCACCTGTGGGTGAAATCACTAGGGTCTTATTCAATATAGTCTTAATGGACATCTTCGATCGTGAGTTTCCAAAAAGGTTTCCTGGGATAGCATTTTCTAGATTCTTAAATGAAGTTTATATATCGACTAGAGGAAATGATGAAGTAATCTTCGACGAGAAAGCAGGATATGCGCTATTGGAAGAACTCAGTCTGGCTGGAAAGATAGTGTCTATTGGACCTGGTGATGATCCCCTTCCGTGTTATTATAGAAAGATTCTCTTTTTGGACTCTGATAGTGAGGTACAGGTGTGCGATCCTATAGAATATTATTAGTAGCAGGGCATTCTAGTTTGTGTCAGCCAAGACGGCGAAATTTAAGTGAAGGAAAAGAAATAGCTATGATTACCTTCGCAGAAACCTACACTACTCTTTTTCGGAGTTTCACGTATCTTGTCTGAACAGCATTGAATAGGGGAAAGTTATTTTCATATGTTACCATTGAATGTGAGAAGGCATAGTATGAGGAGAAGAACTTAATGGTGAATTTCTTTCGTCAGCAGAGCGCTACGAAGAGGTCGGTGGGGAAGTAGTTCCCGGAAGGCGGAGTTTATTTCCGTCAGAGCTTTCCGGCAGTCAGCTTTGTGGATATTACTTTCTGGATTGGATTTTCTTCCGTTTTTAGTCGGTTCACTGGAGAGGAAAAAAGACATGGAAAGAATAGTGAGAATAGCCGTAATTCAACTAGGCCTTGAATCAGTGGTTTACAGAGACAATGAGTCATCTGTTTACGGCGAATCTGCTCTTAGAATCTTAGAATAGGTTGGAACTCTTTAAACATGATACGCTTATTCAGAAAGTACGCATTTCTGGCTCTAAGTCCGCTGGGTTGGATCGAACTAGTTGTTTTGGCAGGAAGCTAATTGCATAAAAGAAGCATTCCACTTTGGGAAAGAGAATAGAAGGAGTCAGTCTTATTATAGGATCCCTCTGTCTTGCATTGGGTTCACTGGAGCTTATATAAAGCGATACGCAGAAGAGAGAGAATCCGTCTGTCTTTATAGTGCGGATGGACTGACTTTTCTCGCATCAAAGCTTTCCGGTTCTATTCCTTTATGATATGAAGAAAGGCTTGTTATCGACGAATAAGCTCTTTCTACTGTGCCCTAAAAGCTCATCCTAAGGAAAGTCGTTTTCACTCGGGACTTCTATTCTATGCTAGCATAGCATGCTTCTACTTCTATTCTTGATGTTGAAAATTCCGGATCTGGAAGAGTTTATATTCCTTTATTCTAAGATGCCAGTCGGGAAAGAGTTCGCTTAAGACTGATAAAGGGGAGGGCAGGTTGACTGATCGACCAAAGTAAGAAGAAGCGAAAGTTCACTCACGTAACTCGAGATGAGCTAATTCAATCCTTGCGTTGAGGTACGCATGAATTCACTCCCCACTCCAGGAAGTGCGCGACTCAATGTCAACTTCAACTAACGTCGAACCTCGCTCGGAACGAGCAAATTCCTTGCGCCAAGTTATGCCGGAATGAACTCTTACCTGAATCCCCCATTCCCAAAAGATCTAATTACTCTGTCTTCCTCGGAGCTTTCGTTTTCCTTCCTCAGCGCAAGCGCTAAGCGATAATAATTCCTCTGATAAAGTCTAAAGGTCAAGTCATCTTTCGCTTCCGGTCGTAAGAGCGTAAACTTACCTTCCTCTTACTAATCATAAGAGCCTGCACTGACTTCTTTGCCTCATTTTCCCGCATCAAAAGACAGATCTTAGTCATATACTATTTTCTTTCTCCGTGGATTACTTGAGGATTGATCTGTTGTTGGATCCGTTGATGGATCGACCCTCCCTAACCACCCTATTTCTACTTGACTTGAGCACTGGCAGGTTTGAAGGGATAGAATCCTGTACGTAGAAAAAATAGTTGAACCCATAACTCGTGATTCGTAGCTTACAACCTATCCTTATATTCTCAATTGATCTTTGCTTACCGCTTCGCCCCCTTGCTTGCTTACACTATATCTATCTACGGTGCTTACTTTGCCTTCGAGGAAGCGCTTTGCTGCTGGTTAGGGTTGCTTGGAATGCTGCCGTTGGAGAGCTTGGGATTGGCACTTGAAACACTGGTTGCGAAGCAGAGCAACCTTGTCTGAACCTAGAAGTCCTTCTATTGGATTCGAAGTTGATCCTGAATCGGTTAAAAACCTGACTTTCATCGACTTGCCCCTGTCTTCTTTCCTGAGCGGGAGCAACATAGACTGATTAGCTCGATCTCCTCCTACTTCCGTTGCTAAGTACCGGCCGTTCGAACAGTTTACACTTCCTTCAGCTTTCAAGAAGAAGATTTCATTCCTCCCTTCCGCGGATCTCATTCCTTATTCACATGGATTTTCCCGAGAGTACCTTCCTTTGGCTGCTCCTTGATTACCAGAAGAACTTATTCTTAACTTCGTTGCCTTGTAGTGTCGTACCCTCACCCATTAGTTCAGTAGCTATCGTGCCTTCACCCAGTTAGAAAAGAAGTTTCTTCGCTTACGAGAAATCCTTATATAAGAAGTTGTTCATTCACTGCCTATTGAGAAATAGACATAGAGACGGAAGAAAGGACAGACGGAGCGGGACTAAGCAAATGAGAAAGGTAATCTAATCGCACATATAGGGGAAAGGGAACTACAATTGAGCTTGACTCACTATACGGCTTTCCTTACCCTCAAGTACCTTTAGCTGAAGATCGAATTCCTCTGTCCAGCTCCTTCTCGAATGTCCCATTAAGCAAGTCCCGCTTGGTATTGATGAAATCAATAGTACCGTCTTCGAACCCTAGAAATGCCATAACTCTATCTCCTTCGGACCCTGAGACTGATCTAACCCTACTTCACCGGAGACTGAACTACCTGAGCCTGAGACGAAAGCCCATTGCAAACACCTATCAATTAGAACCACAAGCAAACCTTCATTGACTCCTCACTCTGAACGAGATTCCGAAAAATCCCCTCACTCCAGCGGAGTTTCACTCACATTCACTCCTAACTAAGTTAATAAACTAACTGCCTCACTCCAGGTGAAGAAATACAAATACGGAGATCTTTCTATAGAAGAAATGAAATAAGGACGTCGTAACCGAAATCATAATCGCGCCTTAGCCCGGTTGAACTGAACTCGAGCTAGTCTGAACTCTTGAAGATAGGTCTTGCTTATAGAATTCCAGTTTCAAAGCGAGCTAGTCACTTTCAGATAGGTCCTTCCTTGCTCCAGTTTCAATAGGCTATCGATCCCCCTTCTTCTTGCCCTGTTCTTGAGCGAGTCCACAATTCAATCTGCTGTGCTACTCTAACTATGGCTAATCAATTTAACGTAAAGCCTATATTTAACTAGGGCGACAGCAAAAGGCAACTAAGAACTTAACAGAACTTTCTAACATAGCTAACTATGCATAGGGCGATTCTTAATTGGACAAAGGCGGATGACAGATCCGTCGCGATCTACTAAGAGGTGAAGCAGAAGTTTACCCTTTATGGGCGGTCGTCAAAAGGGAAATTCACCCAGTTTGCTCTTTTTTCTCCCTACGTTCTTTCATTCCTTACGATCTACTTCATTTGATCAGGGATCCCCGAAACCATCTCCCATCTACGCGCTACAGTGTATACCCTATCTACCAGCCCAAGAAGAGGTTCCGCTTGACTCATACTTTCCCGATCTCCTCTTATGCCTGCGATCCTACTCTTGATTGGAATCTCGAATGAAAGATCCACTTGACCAGTCATCCCGAGCTTGGAACCAGTAATTCAGAGCTTGGACAGTTAGTTGGGTAAGCATGGTCAGACCTCTTCTCGACCGCTTCTCCTCTTTCAGTTACAGTACTACGGGGGGTGTGTTTGGGGAAAACGACCTAAAAGACCAAAAAAAAGCTTTTTAACCCACTTTTTAGAAGTTCATGTGCACGCATGCATGTGTCATCACCTCATTGATCGGAGGTCCAAGGGGTCCATAGAAAAAGAAATTTATTTAACAGAATCCATTCTCCTCCTGAGTTAAGATGAGGAAAGAAGTAGGTCATTCAGAGTACTGGTTCCAGTTGCTCCCTCGCCTCCATTCATTAGCCTCTGGCTCGAGAGATGAGTCCGCTATTCCTTCTGCTAGATTGAGTATCCAGACGATTCTGCCATTCCTGGGTAACGATGAAAAGATGAAAGATTTGTCCCGGTCTTTCCTTTCTTTTATTCATTCTCGGTGCAAAACACCGTCTACTATCATTGAGTTACCCCCGCCAGTAGCTAGTAGGAGTCTCTGCTATGGACCTGTAATCCGTTTTGTAATAAGTTAAGAAGCTCTCCGTTTAGATAAGACGCTCTCTTTTCCTCCTATGGAGCTAATCTCTTCTTTTTGCAGGACTTCTTCTCTGATTCCTCACCCTAGGAGAGATCAACAGCTCCAACTGATTATCCTATGCATTGCTGCTTATGCTCTTTCCGCTCTTAGTTCTTGACAGAGGGCTCAAGATAGATAAGCAAGGTAGGAAGAAAGCTTAGCCTTTCTCCGATCTCCTAGGCTCACGCGTATCCCTTTTCTTGCTTGACTATCGGACTATCAGTCTATCTTCTTTTTCTTAAGAGAGTCCGCTATCTCCTATAGCTTTCTAAGAATATGGAGCCAATGAGAAGCCCCTCTATCTACTAGCCCTCTCAATCTCAGGCTTAGGACTTCCCATTCCCTTCCTTCGAGTCTGACTAGCTATTAGGAAACTATCTGAGTAGCGCACTATCTTCTTTCCTAATCTTTTCTCTCTCTTTTAAGAGGTAATAGGAAGCTCTTACTGTCTATAGCTTTATACCACGATGGCATTAGACCCATTAGAATGCATTATTTGTAGCCGCCATCTTTCCACTGACCCCTATCTAGTCTAGTAGGAGGGCTTTGGAAAGATGGTTACTGGAGATTGTTCCTCTCCTAGTAGCGTACAGGCGAAGGGCTGAAAGTGAATTGAGAACAGAACGTCTTCCTACATTCCTTCAATGAGTTAATGAGGATGTTGAACTTTTTTGTCTAAAGTAAAGTGAGGACAGTCTTCTTTGATTTGGCTCAAGTAAGGAAAGAAGAGGCTCAACTGTGTTGGACACGAGACTCGTGAACCATCTACTCCCGGGGAACTTCAAGTCAGAGAAACTACGACCGATCATCTTCATCAAGAGGGAAGACTGCTACCTCCCATGCTCGGCGACTTACCTCCTCCTGGGGTACACCAACGGTTACTGGGATGCGGTGGTGGAACCACAGACAACGGTCACAAAAGAAAGAAAGCACACTCGTCAGCTATCCACCCTGCCCGTAAGCCAGATCGATCTATTCATAAAAGAAAACATATATATCATCTTTCTATACGTTCGTTAACTTAACCAGTGGGGCTTCCCAACATCCAACAGAAGCGTTAGTTGATCGGTCTACTGAACCTGGCTTTTGAACTCGTCATTCCGGGCGCACTCGATTGACCTTAGCTTATGGTCTAGGCCTCACATTCGTCTCCGTCTCTGTCTCCCCTTCGAAAGTCAACACAACATAAGAACGAGTAAAACAAGATAAAGAATCCCCTTCATTCTATGAACTTCTTTATTGAATTGAATGTTTGGTGTCAGAGCTCGTGAAGGAAGAGTCACTCGCCCGTAAACCATCATGAGACAAGGGAACGGGAAGCGCAATAGCAACCCATAAGCTTGACTAATAGGGGCATTCCATTGATAACGATAGAAAGAGCGATCCACGGAAGCCATTGAAACCAAGCTTGATAGGATAAGAGCACTCTAACACGAACAGGACCAGAAAAAAAAACGCCCTACTAGATAGAAATGGGGAGGGCATATGATTGATCTAAAGATTAAAGGGAGCTGGACCAAGCCATCCTGATCGTCCCATACCTTTTTCAGCTTACCCTTTTTAAGCCTATTGATTCTACCGATTGTTGGTCGACTGTTCCCTGGACAAAGAGACGCTAGGGGCCTAAGCCCGCAACTCCAAGAGCAGGATTTTGAGGGGCCTAGCTTTTTACAGGGTGGACTTTCTTCCCGGTGAGAGAAGATCTGACTTCTTCACTTTCGGCACGGTATTGATTGGGGCTAGCTGTCTAAAACAGGGGATTTTAACCAATTCCTATTTAAAATCCCGGGAAAACAGAATTGTTTTCAGAAGTTTCTGACTCTTCTTAAAAAACCCATCCTTCTTCTTTTTAGGGTGCTTCAGAAGCTAATAATATATGCGGAGATCCGACGCGAAGAGGTGTTTACATCTACGGGTACACAATGGGGTTGTAAACTCAAATTTTTATCGTGCTTAAACGAGCTCTCAGTCCGTTTTAGGAGATGAGGAGAAAGCCTTTTTTCGTCTTGAGATTATAATCGATGAGTAGAAATGGTTCTAAATAGTACGAATACTACCATACACATAGAATACAGGGGGCGCAAGGCCTCCTCTCGGTCCGTAGAGTAACTGTAGCTGCTTCAACCACCTTAGAGTCCACCTACGTGGGAGACAGAAGGATTCTACAAACAAGGGTTTACAAACGGGAAGGCAACGAAAGCCTTTTCGCGATTCGCCGACAATGATAGAGTTTCTGTAAAGGGGGCATGGACCTTATAAGTCCTGGTCTTAAGCTTTAATGGGCCCTCAGGGAGAGAAGGGTGTTCGTAGATCAGAGTAAGCTAAGTTCCGGTAAGCAATCCCTTTTTAGAGCTAAAGAGTTAAGGCATTAGGCTTATACTTAGGATCGTGAGAACCAGTCATAGTCTTTATTATTTGTTTGTGCGCTCATCTCTCCATCTAAGAAATGGTCTCTTCCACGAAAGTGCTTGAAGGAGAAATAAAGATAAGCTCTCCGTAGGGTCCCCACCGGATATGGGACGCGTGTCTAGCTCTCATTGGAAAGAGGAATCCGCTTAATATTTCTTCTGTCTCCCGCCTGACACAGTTTGACACGCGGTGATACCTGATTGGCTCCAAATCTATAGTTGTAGAAATAATAGCATTCAAACAAGCACGCGGGAAAAAGCAAGCGTCTGATCAGATCCATCTGCGAGATAGGCCAAACATCTTTTTCCTAAGCGAGGACGGAGCTGGCGAGTGACGATTGCCCTATCTCTTAAAGGGGGCCGACAGGCCAGGAGTACTCTCTGACAGAATTGACGCTTCGCGTGGGCGCTCTATTATTGCCTCCTATTCCTGAGGGGGTGGGTGGACAGTTCCCCCTACTTATGTTTTACTCAAGGAATAGGAACCTGACCTCAAGCCTTATATATAGAGGGGAAGCGAAGACATTTGTTTTCCTAAAAAGAGATTCCTAAAAAGAGAGAGAGCTCTGCTTCTTCTTTTAGAGGTATTTGACTGGTTAAGGGGTGAAGAGACTAACCACTTCAACTTTCAAGCTGTCGGTTAGCTATTAGCTAATTGATATCAGTCTTTTCCTTCTGTCCTGTTCTTAAGAAACAGGAACTCTCAAGATGAGAGAGGACCAACGGATCCACTCACATCGAAAAGGGAGACTTCTCGTTGTAATGGAAGAAGGCAGGTTATTCTTTTTGAGAGTGAGTTTTGGGTCTATAAATGGAGTGTGCACAGAATAGGCATTCCAATTTTGACCTGGAGCACTGGAAGGATCCAGAGAGAAGACTGTAGTCTTGATTTCTGCCTCAGAAGGGATTTTCGTAGAAAAGCATTGTGTGCATAAGAAAGAAAGCTTAGGAATTCTTTTCCTCCACCATAGGATCAGCAGTACAATGATTGTCAGAGGAATATATGGACTTAAAGTAATTGACTAGATGTTGCTTAAGAATTTAACTGTCTTCTACAAGGTTATATGCAATCTTCAAAGCAGAGATTCTATTGATAGTTGACCGAATCTCGCATAATTTTGGAATAAAGCCGAATCCCCCTCCTTAAGCCACTTTATACGAGACTTTTCTTTCCAAAATCTTCTTGTATGTACTCTAAGAGCTTCCCTCAACTTTAGCTTCAGCTTCTTGAAG
>JAZGTL010000343.1:27500-29482 GCA_037349345.1 Oemleria cerasiformis | reverse complement strand
CTTTCTACCATACTATCGTATCTCATAGAATACGGCTGCTTTTAGTCTGCCCATTCCATTTAAGACGCGAAATTTGAATCCTTTTCTTCTCTTCAATTATTGATAAGAACAAAAAAGGTAAAGTTTAATTAAAATTAATCACCTTGGCTGACCGTTTTTACGTATATTATAAGTAAAAAAGCGGTAGGAACTAGAATAAACAGTGCAGTAGCAATAAATGCGAGAATATTTACTTCCATAATATCATTGTTTAATTTTTATTTAATTCGCAATAACTCGGGAGTTAATCCCATAGAGATAAAAAATCTTTCGTAAATTCAATGGAATGAATTACATCTCGATGATATCGAATCGGATCAATATCATGAATAACAATATCTGAGCTATCAAATCGCCTCATCATCAAGAATTAAATAGTATAACATAGGAAGATCTGTTTTCCATACCGAACTCAAAAACGGATTCCTGATCCAATCAAAAATTCCTTTTTCTTTTTTTTTTTATTTATTTATCATTCTTTTACATTCTTTCTTTTCTATAACCTACTGCCCTCTTTGTACAATCATCTGATGAAGTATCATCCAACCGCCCTTTCACTTAACATTGGTTCTAAACAAACCCCAACAAACAATAGAAGCTAAATGAAAAAAAGGAAAGAGTTAAGTTCTAAACCCCTTTTTTTAATGATCTACTTTTCTTGGAAAACAAAAGAAGTATGATAAAGACGATTACAAGTTCCGGTATAAAAAAAGAAAATATTCCATCAAATTAACTCTTTTTTGATATATTTATATATTTAAAAGTTTGTTATTTCAAGGAAAAACCCCTAAAAAAAAAAAAAGGCATTCCCTTGCTAATAAAAAAGCGATCCTTGTTTGATCTTTATTTTTTTAATATCCCCTTTACTTGGATTAGTAACGGGACGCATATATCAAAAGCTCAATGTTAAATTTGAATGAGATAGATTATTGTCAATTAGTGAAATTAAAAATTGAGGTTACACAAAATTGGGCCAGAAAAGGATTTTCTTTTAAGATTAAAAGAAAAGTATTCTATCACAGTAACTATATTCAATTTAATTTATTTTATATCGTACAAATTTCATTCATGTATGTACTCCCTGGAAACATACAGGACTCTACACTATTCCACAGATCGGGAGTAATCGAAAAAGAAAAAGCCAGACCCAATACAGTATGGTATCCCACGCAATTCTGAACCTGATGCTAACAATAATTGTACTAATTCACATATGTCTCTCTCCCGTCAATCGAATCGGTACTGGTCGAAGAGATGGAAATTAAACCAAAGCATTTGTTTGATGATAAATGTGAAACGAAAAAGAAAAAAAGAAGAGGGATCGCGGTTGGGAATGAAATTCTGCTATTTGTACTTCTTTTCTTTTCACAAAAAATAGAGAGATAAATTTATATATTTATATTTTTTTTATTGGATTTGGATTCGTCGGGACTGACGGGGCTCGAACCCGCAGCTTCCGCCTTGACAGGGCGGTGCTCTAACCAATTGAACTACAATCCCAAGTAAATACCATAATAAAATAAAGTATACATTTTTTTATGATTTCATTCTAATCCTTTCAATTTAGATTAGAATTGGCGTGTTGTAACAGAGTCGCGAATGTGATATATTGATACCCATATGGAAATGCACTTTAGTAAGAGTAGCCTGGATTACTAGTAATCTTTTCGTTATTGCCAAATCAATTGGATACCCATTCTTTCAATGAAAAAACTTTTTTTATTTACTCTTTTCCTTAAACTTGACTTTATATTTACAGATCCTGATCGGAATCTTGATCATTAGCAAGACCAGAATTTGTTGGAAAAATAGAGTAGAGTAAAGTAAATAGTTAAATAGTATAGATATATCAGAAAATTTTTCTCTTCCGTATTGGGATTGGGGGATCGTCCATTTCTGGAGAGCAACAAATGGGCTATATTATATCATTTCATGGTGGATCG
>JAZGTL010000343.1:10000-15000 GCA_037349345.1 Oemleria cerasiformis | reverse complement strand
AAAGACTTACTATCTTTGGGATCTGATGCTACACCGCTGCTCAATACCTTAGGGGATCCACTCTATTACATAAGTGGATTCCTAACTTTTATCTCATATCATGACATAAGTAAGCAGTTCTTATTGTATCGGACCAAAACCTCGCGACTTGATCTTTACGGCGCTTCCTCTATCAATTAGATCCTTTATCCATAGAATAAAGTATCTAGGCATACCTATTTCTTCATATTTCGACTTTTATGAAGTTTATTTCTTTGCTACAGCTGATAAAAATCGTTGTTTTGAACGATACATATGTAGAAAGCCTACCCCTTTTTCTAGTATTTATTAACGGGTTTGTTCTTTCGTTCCTTTTTTTATTTCTATAGTGGAGATAGTCGCACGTAATGACAGATCACGGCCATATTATTAAAAGCTTGTGGTAAGAATGGGTTTCGCTCTAGTGCCCGAAAATAATATTCCAAAGCTTTCGTATGTTCTCCGTTACTTGTGTGGATAAGGCCTATGTTATAGAGTATATAACTTCGATCATAAGGATCAATTTCTAGTCGCATAGCTTCATAATAATTCTGTAAAGCTTCCGCATAATTTCCTTCGGATTGAGCCGACATCCGTTACGGTCGTCATTCGATTCAAAGAATCTCCGTTCCAGAACCGTACATGAGATTTTCATCTCATACGGCTCCTCCTTTATGTGCATAATGAGAATAATACATGGAATCAAAAAAAATTGAAATATTCTCATTATAAACTAAGCGGGGCTGGTGTTTTTACAAGAAATCTCTAGCCAACCTTCTTGTAGAAGATCTGATCTTTCCTTAACACCAAACATGTTGGTATTAGATAAAAATAGTGACTCCAACAATTTCTTTGTCTTCAACGCCCTTAAATTTGCAGGAATTAGTCACTTCAACAGTCTTCGATGGTTATACGGGTATCCAAAATACGAACGAGATGGATGTTTGTTGTCCCAACCATTCTTGTTAGTCCCGATCCTGATAAAGAAAAGGGATAATTTATAACAAAGTTTTCGTGTGTTGATTCCTAGGAGTAGTGCTTCTTCCCCTATGCCCCCTATTGGTACTAGTGGAGTAGGGTTGACCCAACCCATAGGTGTAACCTTTCGCTCAATACTGTAGAATCGACAATTGAAGCATCTGAGGCTGCATTAATCGGGGATACACGATAGAAGGGTTTGTTTTATTTACAAACCTCACCTTCAACAAACGTAGATTTATTTCAATAAATTTTTTCTTCCTATCCCGAATAATGTTGTCTTTCTCTTAAGACCGAGGGCGGTAAAAAAAATAATAATCAAATCGCACCATCTCTGTAATAGGTGAATGCCTCTTTTTCTCCCGAAGTTGTCGGAATTATTCGTAATAAGATATTGGCTACAATTGAAAAGGTTTTATCAATAAAATTTCCATTTATCCCAGATCTAGACATAGGTGTATTAATCCATTCTATAATTTATTTTAACTTCCTTTCGTGATAAAATGATCCCACAAACAAAGGAATTGTACAGTACGAAATAACATAAAAACCGATTGATTAAAATAAAAAGGAAGACCTTTTACTCAAATTGTTTATTTTTGACAGGAATCAATAAAAAAAAAATAAGAAAAATAAGAAAAATTTGAATCTGATTAGATTTCATCCAAATGTAGTAGTATAGGAACTACTCCTATTTCATTGAAGCTGAAGAATCAAAGAATTTATCCTACAGATTGGGATAATTCGAGAAGTTTTGGTTGAATTATGATCCAAAGAGGAAAAAGAATCTAATAATCATTCTATGATGAAAATGGAATACCGTCTGCTTTGTGTTGTGTGTATAGTGGGTATACGCTATACAATCAAATAAAAAAAATCCGGGGGACGGTTCATGAATTTGGATTAAATCTATGGGTTAAGAAGTTGGAGTAAGGGGTTGTTGTTGAAAAATCTAAAAATTGAAAGGAATTTTATAATTTTTATGAAAATTGAATAATGGTCTAAACTAAATAGAATAGAATCATGATCTAAAGGTATCTATTAAACATAGTCTATAAAAAATGGATCGATCGTTGGATTCGTTCCAATTGAGTGATTTAATCCGGTATAAATATTCGAAAGGGCGGAAACACCATCTTCGCAAACATGACTAGATATATATCTTTATTGTTTATTTTATTCACAATTTTTCACAAAAAATATTTTTCTTTATCCCCAGCCTCGGAAGAAGGATTTGTATTTGATGAAAAGTTTTATATTTTTAGAGTTAAGTTCTTATAGTTAAAATTGAATGTACATACCTATCCAAAATAGTATGAATGACTCACCATTCACTCGGTTTTTGGGCCATAATCATTATGTAGGAGAGATGGCCGAGTGGTTCAAGGCGTAGCATTGGAACTGCTATGTAGACTTCTGTTTACCGAGGGTTCGAATCCCTCTCTTTCCGTACTCTTCACCTAATTCCCCAATGTTACTGACTGCAATGCATCAAATAAGAATGGATACTCCAACAGTTAGACCCTTCTTTTATATAGATTCTCTATTCCTAATCCGAATTTCTGTGGTACGAAAAATACTGGACAAAATGGACAAGGAATTAAAATCCCCTACCGATCTATGATACATGAATGCGAAAAAAAATACCCAGATCAAACCCTTACCTTACTTAGCTCGGGTCCCTTTACTTAATTAAGCCAAAACGGAGAGGGCAAAATTGTCCGAACCCTTGTTATTTTAGTTTTAGCTAGGGCTAAGTCTGACGAGAGTAATATTCTACAACTAGCAATTCATTTATTTTTAACCCGACCCATTTACTATCTATTATTTGATTGACTAATCCTTCATATTGGAATGGGTGAAGAGTCAAATGTTTTGGCAATTCCTCGCGGGGGGGTAAATCAAGATAATTTTGAACCAGAGCCCTAGACCTTTGCTCATCCCTCACTGTAATAATATCTCGGGGTTTGCAGCGATAACTTGGTATATCTACTCTACGACCATTAACTAAAATATGTCTATGGTTAACTAATTGGCGGGCTTGAGGAATAGTCGAAGCCATACCTAATCGAAAAAGGATGTTATCCAAACGCATTTCAAGTAATTGTAGTAAAACCTGACCTGTTGACCCTTTGGCTTTTCCGGCGATACGAACGTATTTAAGCAATTGCTGTTCTGTAAGACCATAATGAAAGCGCAATTTTTGTTTTTCTTCTAAACGAATACGATATTGAGATTTTTTGCCGGGGCGCGACTGGTTTCTAAGATCGCTTCCGGTTCTAGGCTTTTTACTAGTTAACCCCGGTAAAGCCCCCAGACGACGGATTTTTTTGAAACGAGGTCCTCTGTAACGCGACATAAAGACTCCTTATTTTTTATGAAATTTCATAAACTAAAATTAAAACTAAACTAAAATATGATAAATTAAGCGAAATTTACTGAAGTATTGTATTTCAAAGAATAATTAGAGGAATTTTATAAATATCCGGACCTTATTGTATATAAATAATTGTATTATATAAATAAAAATAAATAAAAAGAATTTTAAATAATAATAAAAAAAATTAAGGGTTCTTTTCTTGATTGATTTGTTCTACAGAGACCGAACTCTTCCAATCCAATTTTTATTCATAATTGGAAGTTCCTACGAGATAATAGAAATAGATCGGTGACCCTTGGGAAAAGGGAAAAAAGTTTTTAATTTTGATTTCACATTATCAACTATGTAAAAAATAAAACAAATGGAGAAAAGCCGGCTATCGGAGTCGAACCGATGACCATCGCATTACAAATGCGATGCTCTAACCTCTGAGCTAAGCGGGCTCACATAATAAAAATTGTACACGTATACTAATTTTAATAAACTACTGAGATATTAACTGTTCATTCTTAGCTATTTCATAAGAAATATGATATATAGAAAAAATAAAAAAAAAAAAATTCCAATTGGATATTTGAATATTATAGAACATACCTATTAATATAGCGATATTAAGCGATATTAAATTTAGATCTATTTCTAAAATATATCTTTATCAACAATCAATATCTTAATTAGTTTATAAGATTTTTTTTACTATTCGATATTTCTATATTTAATTTAGTATTTTTGTTGATATTTTCCTATTAATAAAATAAAATATATTAAAATAATGTAATTAAATATTTCATTTTATATTTCTATAAATTAAAAAAAAAAATCTAGTACTAGTAATTAAGTTAGAATCTTATTGTATACTTATTGGATATTACAATCTTATATTATAATACTTAAAAAATCTTAATAATATAGAATTAATATTAATTAATTAATAAATAATTTATAATTATCTTATAATTATTTATTAACGGAATAATTAGTTATAGCCATTTTATTAGTTTTAGTTATGGCTATTAATTTAATTTTAAATTAATAATACTAAAATATCCCTTTTCGTTTTATGTTTTTAGTTATAGAGGGTCTGCCTTAAGACCCCTAAGAAAAGGATAAGAATAAAATGAAAGATAAAAGTGCAATCCAGATCATAATGAAACACCCCTCTGGTTTCATTCGTAAAGGTGAAAACTAATAAAAAAAAAGAATCGACCGTTCAAGTATTCAAAATTGTACACTAAAAAATGATAGAAATAAGGGCATATATAAGTATAAAAAATATATGATTATATATCATAGTATAATATATATGTTATGTGGTATATATCTATATTGAATTTCTGATATAGAAATGATAGAATTTTTTCTGATTGGACCAAATACAGGTCTCCGATAGAGATGAAATAAAATGAAATGAAAATAGACAAGAAATCAATAATAAATTCAATTCAATAATAATGAATTCAATTCAATATAGTAGAAAACACTTTTCAATATAGGAACCGGTATCTAACGAATTCAATGGTTCCAGCATAATATAAATGAAAGGGGGGGGCGGCATCATGGTGTGATCCTAATCACATCACAAAAAAGGGGGGGATATGGCGAAATTGGTAGACGCTACGGACTT
>JAZGTL010000342.1:7500-22931 GCA_037349345.1 Oemleria cerasiformis | reverse complement strand
ACTTGGCCACGCCCCATTTCTAGTTGACACTAATAAACACTAATATTGGGACTGGTTGTTCGTCAACTCCAGTCTAAATATCTATTATCTATAAAATAGATTACTACAATTTTTATAGATATAGACATAGAATTAAACTGAATTTATTGATCATTACATATAATTCAATTAAGATATTGTATGAAAGTATGATTTATTCTATTCTCTTTTGATTTGAGAATTGAAGGGTTTTTTATTGGGTGAGTTCAAATCAAAGAAAGTTTTTTGGTATATCTTATTTTCTTTTTATTCATTTTTCTCTTCTATGAATAATAACATATTTATAATAATAAAAAAACTCAATTTATTAATAACTCAATCAAAAGAAATAAAATACAATTATCCTCAAGAACAAAATTTTTGTTATGCTTAATATATTTAGTTTGATCTGTATCTGTCTTAATTCTGCTCTTTATTCAAGTAGTTTTTTCGTCGCCAAATTGCCTGAGGCATACGCTTTTTTAAATCCAATCGTAGATGTTATGCCAGTAATCCCCCTGTTTTTTTTTCTCTTAGCCTTTGTTTGGCAGGCTGCTGTAAGTTTTCGATGATATCTTTAATACTGTCTAGACAAATTCATGATTTATTGAAAAAAAAATTCTAAGAATTGATAAGATCAGACAAGTCTTACACCCTCAATTCAAATATTTTAATTCTTGTACAACTGCGATAAATCTGGATCACCCCACTGCATTTCTATTTCTTGGTGTCAAAATAAAAAAGTAGGGTATGCGGTATAAAAACGGAGAATCTATTCTCTTTTTTACTAAAAAAAATCTTGGAGATTATGTAATGCTTACTCTCAAACTATTTGTTTACACGGTAGTGATATTCTTTGTTTCTCTCTTTATCTTCGGATTCCTATCTAATGATCCAGGACGTAATCCTGGACGTGAAGAATAAAAAATAAGGTTTTTGTTTTCCTTGCTTGAGTTTAAAATGTTCTTAGTAGAATTTTATCTATTACACATCTTAAAATAAAAAAGAAAAAGAGCTCGCGATAAATTCGAAAGAAAATACCAAGCCATCAACAAAAACGGAAAGAGAGGGATTCGAACCCTCGGTACGAAAACCTCGTACACACGGATTAGCAATCCGACGCTTTAGTCCACTCAGCCATCTCTCCTCCCAATTGAAAAAGGATAATACTATGTTACATTATAAAAAATAAGGCTTGAAAAAGCCCTTCATAATCATAATATTTGTTTCATCCGAAGGGGCTTTTTAGTTCCACGGCCCGGCTTAAGTACTGACCAGGCCGGGCCCGACCTTTTTGTTCCAACGAATCGTAAATAAAATGATTTCTAAAATTTGAAAACTAAAAAACTTGCTTGTTATTATTATTACGATTGAAAAAAAAAACTATTTATATTTCTATGATATAGAATCAAATGATATCGAATCAAAGTGTCATTTCTTATCTTTATCTTCAATTTTTTATATTTTTTATTTAAAATTTATTTACTTTACTGTAAAGTAAATAAATAATAAAAAAGGAACTGTGGATTCTTGCACAATTCATTTTCATGTATGTTATAGCTTAAGTAGTTTTGTCGAGACGTCTAGGTCAAAAACCGCCGGCAAAAAAACACTTGTAATTTAGTTAGTTAAATTAACTAAATTAAATGAATTTTCTTTTCCCAATCTCATTAGGTTCTTTGATACAACACGTAAACGCTCAAATTTTCATGATTATTTTATGATCCTATCTTTTCTTTATTTTCTTTTTACTTTTTATTACGACCAACCTTCTTGTTCGACAAAAGATTCATTTATATACAATAATCGGATTGTAGCGGGTATAGTTTAGTGGTAAAAGTGTGATTCGTTCGATAATCCCTTACATAGTTAAGGGGTCCTTCGGTTTGATTAATATTTCATTCCGATCAAAAACTTTATTTCTTAAAAGGATTAAATCCTTTACCTCTCGATGAAAAATTCGAGGAAGAATATACATTCTCGTGATTTGTATCCAAGAATCAATTAAAAATTGAAAAATTGGATTATGAGATTACGAAACATAATTTTTATTAATTGGATGAATACTTCTAATTGAATGAGTATAAGTAAAGAATCCATGGATAAAGATATAAAGTGTATTTCTAATCGTAACTAAATCTTTAATTTTGAATTTGTATTAGGGAAATTGAAGCAAAATAGCTATTAAACAATGACTTTGGTTTACTAGAGACATCGACAAATTTTTTTAGCTCGGTGGAAACAAAATGCTTTTCCTAAGGATTCTTTCAAATAGAAATAGAGAACGAAGTAACTAGAAAGATTGTTATAATATAACCCCCTCTTTTCTATAGGGATCGTCTAGAAAGCGGGTTGTTCTGAATACATTCAGACAGAAAAGCTGACGTAGATGTTATGGGTGGAATTTTTTTTTTTATTTCGTTCATGTCTTAATCTGAGAATTTATAAATCTTCCATAAAGGAGCCGAATGAAACCAAAGTTTCACGTTCGGTTTTGAATTAGAGACGTTAAAAATGATGAATCAACGTCGACTATAACCCCTAGCCTTCCAAGCTAACGATGCGGGTTCGATTCCCGCTACCCGCTTTTACTTTTTCTTTATATTACTTATTATTTATATTAATATAAATAAAAAAAAGAATCTTTTGATATTTATTATTTTATTTAATAAAATAATAAATTGAATGAATATAATTAATGTATGATTGACTTGAATAGGCAATTCACGGAATTCGTTCAACTATAATTTTCCGAACAAGAAATATAAAAATTGGAATGAAAAGCGTCCATTGTCTAATGGATAGGACAGAGGTCTTCTAAAACCGTTTGGTATAGGTTCAAATCCTATTGGACGCAATTTTTTTCCATATGTATATATTTTTTTTAGATTTATATGTCAAGAAAAGGTATTTAGAACGACTTGAATAAGAGACACTCAATATTACGTATTACTTAAATTAATATTTAATTATATATGTATAAAATATAAATAATATAAAAAAAATATGTATTAAATATAGAATATCAAAATTTATCATTTATCTACATTTATCTATATATAGATATATACTATATATAGAGTTATATAAAATAAAGAAAAAATATATATTCTATTCTAAATCTAAAGATTTTAGTTTCTGGAAACTATTATTAATTAAATTATTAAGTTATTTAAGAAATTTATAGTTTTAAAAATTATATTAAAATGCAAAATGAAAAGAAAGGAATTCTTTTATAAATTATTAAATTTTAATATCAAGTGATAATATATATAATAATAATTATTATATAATATTAAAAATTGTAAAGATTTTATTTATATATATTTATTTTATATATATTTTAATTTTATATAATTCTAATATAAAGATTATAATTAAATTAAGAATTAAGATTGATGAAGATTCAAAGGAATCACTTTCTTTATACTTGTTCTGAAGTAGAAAACGTTCCGTCTGTTCCTGAATAGCTTCATTTCAAAAGGGCTTCTGCTTCGTCGGTAAATGTCTTGGTAGAAGATATGATTTCTTGGAACTGAGGTTTATTCGTTTTTTAAGTAAGTACGTAACCTCAACAAGAAATTTCCCTTACCTGTCCCAATTTCTAATGAATCAAGATAACCCGTTCGTTCCGGTATAAATAGTAAGTAACCCTGTTCTTCCACCGAAAGAGGGGGGAGGGATGATGAGATTGTTTGAGCAACTCGCGTAATCGTTGACCTCTTGCCAATTGATTCTGAGTAGCTTTATCAAGATCAGAAGCGAATTGTGCAAAGGCTTCTAATTCTGCAAATTGTGCCAATTCCAATTTTGATTTTGCCGGCTACTTGTTTCATGGCTTTAATTTGAGCTGCGGATCCTACCCCTGGAAACAGAAATCCCCCACATTAATGGCCGGTCTAATTCCAGCATTGAATAAATCGGCAGATAAGAATATTTGTCCATCTGTAATGGAGATATACATTAGTAGGAATATAAGCCGAAACATCTCCCGATTGGGTCTCAACTATTGGTAAAGCAGTCATACTTCCTTCACCTAAACGAGAACTTGATTTAGCGGGCTCTTTCCAAAAGGCGTGAATGTAAATAAAAAACATCTCACCGGATAAGCTTCGCGGCTGGCGGTCTTCGTAATAGAAGAGACATTTGGACGATAAGCCTGCGCTTGTTTGGAGGGGTCGTCATAAATGATTGAAGTGTGTTGTTCACGGTACATAAAATATTCAGCCAAAGCCGCTCCTGTTATAAGGAGCAAGGTATTGTAATGTAGCGGGGGAGTCCGCCGTTTTCGGCTACCACAATAGTGTATTCCATTGCCCCCCTTTCCTGTAAAGCAGTCACCACTTGAGCCACAGAAGATGCTTTTTGACCAATAGCCACATAAACGCATATTACATTTTGTCCTTGTTGATTGAGAATAGTATCCGTGGCTACTGCTGTTTTACCAGTCTGTCTGTCCCCCAATAATTAATTCTCGCTGACCGCGCCCCTATAGGGATCATCGAATCAATAGCAATAAGTCCTGTTTGAAGAGGCTCATATACGGAACGTCTCGAAATAATACCAGGAGCGGGGGATTCAATTAATCGAGATTCAGAAGATGGAATTTCGCCCCGACCGTCAATAGGTTTAGGCCAGTGCATTTATAACACGACCTAAAAAAGCCTCACTTACTGGTATCTGAGCAATTCTTCCTGTTGCTTTTTACAGAAACTCCCCTCTTGTATCATCAAACCGTCAACCCATCAATACAACACCAACATTATTTGATTCCAAATTCAGAGCAATGCCTATCGTACCCTCTTCAAATTCTACTAATTCACCTGCCATTACTTCATCAAGACCATAAATACGAGCAATGCACATCGCCTACTTGAAGTACAGTACCGGTATTTAAAACCTTTACTTCTCTATTATATTGCTCAATAACGCTCGCGGATAATATTACTAATTTCATCTGCTCGAATGGTTACCATGAGTATTTCTTATTTTTTTTTTTGAAGAAAAAAAATAATGCCTGCAGTATAAAGGACTAATCTGTTATTTCTTTCACTGTTCCAAACATACCAATATTAGTACTTATGGTACGTAAATGTAACTCGTTGTTCAAACAACTATTCAGAGTTCCTAGAGCTCCTTGTAAAGCTTGCTGAAAAAACCCGTTGTCTAACTTGATTAATCGCTCTTTGTTGTTCAAAAATGGAAATGGTTTCATTTTTGTAATTTTCTAATTGTTCCATAAGTCTTATAAGGTAGAATTAATCAAATTTAATTTTTCTCGTTCTATTTCAGAGTATCCAGTCGTTCGAAAACATATCCGCTTCTGTTTCTACTTTCCGTAAACGCGCCCGGGCTTTTTTCAGCTGGTCTAGGGCCCCCTCGCGTAGTTCTTCTGAATTTCGAATAGTTCCTTCAAGATCCTCTGTTTTCGATTATCTAATAAATCACTTAATGAAAGTAGATTATCTTTCCCATTCATTTCAAAACTTCCACGATCCCCTTCCCGAACCAAACATGAATCTTTCGATTCATTTGGCTCTCACGCTCAATTTACTTATGGGGCATGGGAATTCCCACATTATTTTTTTAATGTAATGAGCCTATCCTCTCCTCTCTATTTATATTCGAAAATATTCGAAACTGATCACTAATCCAAGAACATAATATTCGGAGGACTCTTCTGGACCAAACAAATAATTTATTGTCAGCAAGGTTGTTTTTTTTTTTTTTTCAAATCCAAAGAATGCTTCTTACTTTATACATAGGTCATCGATTCAGCATTGGATAAAAAAGATAAAAAATGGGTATGAAATACCTCCTTTTTATCTTTTTTCCAATCCAAAGAACGGGTTCAAATCATTTTATCGACATGAGTGTTTTATATCGAAAAAAACAATTACAACTAACTATTGTTTTGAAACCGTTTCTGTATTAACTTATTAACTAACATAGTAGTAGAAAGAATACCACGATGCATCTGAACTTCAAACGGTTTAGCTTTAACCCTGTTAATGGTTTACATTATTGGTTGATAGAGAATCAAAGTAGATTTACCAATGAATCGCGAAATGCTATGGTTCTAATTTTTTTTTTCAGAAGAAATTCGCGGAATCATGCACCTTTTTTCCTAGTTATAACGAAAAAAAATGCAGTTGGTTGGACCAGCCTATTCTTGAAATAAACAACTCGCACACACTCCCTTTCCAAAAAAAACCAACACACCAAGCACTACGCTTAGATTTATTGGATTTGTTGCTAAAATATCGGTATTAAACCCGAAACTCCCGGCGGATGGCCAATAAACCCAAGGAAAGGAGAAGAATCGTTTACATTTTTCATATGATCTCCTCTTTCTTATAGTTATAGATAGACTAATTATCTATATTTATATTATTTTTGTATTATTTTGATTATTAATTTCCCTATTTCTAAATACTAAATAGAATATACTAAATAGAATCAAAAAATATATTGATTTTTAAATGTGTGTGTTTTTTTTTTTTTTTTTTTTTTTTTCAATTGGAAATTTCCAATAAGTGGAAATTTCCAATAAGAATGATACTTATTAGAATTAGGTACCAGATCTTATGTCAGGTCAGTTGCGAAATATCTCGTTTGTTGCAATTGCAATACTTCCTAAAAAAAGTTCTTCCATTGGGACTAAGAAGGTAAAGGGAAGAAAGCAAGTTGGAGTGCGAATTCCTCATCCTCAAATCAGCTCGTTGTTGTGTCCTAAGTAATTTAATTGTAGGAATTAAATCTTAATATAATATATAATTCGAAAAAACAAGAGCAGCAAATCCAAGAAAATAAAAAAAAAAAATATGTATTTTTGGGATTAAACAAAGGGATTCGCAAATAAAAGAGCTAATGCTACAACCAGTCCATAAATTGTTAAAGCTTCCATAAAAGCCAGACTAAGCAATAAAGTACCTCTTATTTTTCCCTCTTGCCTCTGGTTGTCTCGCTATCCCTTCTACAGCCTGTCCCGCAGCAGTACCTTGACCAACCCCAGGTCCAATAGAAGCAAGCCCGACGGCCAACCCAGCAGCAATAACGGAAAGCGGCAGAAATCAGTGGATTCATGTTAAGTTCCTCGCACCAAAACAAAAAAATAAAGAAATAGTTAATGATACAATCAACCAATGAGTTATGACTTAATTATTCCATCGCTAAGATTTCCAGATAACACAGTTAAAACTAAACTAAAACTACCCGAATTGAAATATTTTCAATATTAAAATAATAATATATTATTGAATCCGCAGAACTACTTCGAAATCCACTTTTTTAGTTCCTATACACGTAGTTTTTGTGAATCCATACGACTTTTGTTCTTTTCTTACATTTATTTTTTTTGAACCATTCTTTGTTCTTTTTCATGATTTAAATTATTCAATTCACAATTACAGACGAAAGGGAAGTACTTCCGTTGGAATCCCTGTATAAATTCACAATAGTAGGACAAATTAGATATATCTTTAGTTCATATATACCCTAGTTAATATCTAATATCACATATACATGTCTTTCCTCCCCCCATACCGTAAACCAAATATTGTATCTTAGATTCAATGGGAATTCTAGAACAATCCTTCGAAACATCGGCAAGAGTCTCTTATAGCGATAGATTGCATACACCTAGGGGGTTCGACCCCCCCCCCTTACCTCCGCGAAACCAATCTTTTTTATATTTAGGAATTTTGTTTTTTGAAAATTCTTAATCTTCCGTTTTTATTATCCCACATAGATAGGTACAATCAATTTAAATGGACGGATTATGTTGAGGCCGAATAGAAATATCAGGATTTGATTGATCTAAATTCATGTAATTTAGTAGTTATTCCAATTTTTTTCAGTCGGTAAATTGAATAAAATCGACTGAAATGAGAATCATTCTCTATACCACTTTTTTTAAATCGCACGTCGTAAACAGATTACAATAAAAATTATTTACTCAGATTATGACTCCTAGTTTTTAATATTGGAATTGAATAAACAAAAACAATATAAAGAGAATATCATTGGAAGGGGGTATAAATAGGCCAAACAAACAATTTTAGGAAAAGATCTTTTAGATCTCTTTCCTTTTTTTTTTTTTACAATTCCGTAAATATCGTAATCTTTTTGACTATCACCCTAGATGTAGATACCTTTATCTATACCCTATTTTCTTTCCTTATTTTTTTTTATTTGTATATTTATCTTACTTAAGTAAGATTACCTTAAGTCTGCGCATACATTGCGTCAGGCTAAGCTAAAAAAAGACTATAAAACTATTCAATGATGACCTTCCATGGATTCGCCTATATAAGCCGCAGCTAAAGTTGCAAAAATAAGAGCTTGAATACCGCTTGTAAATAATCCAAGGAACATAACAGGTATAGGAACTACTGAAGGTACTAAAGAAACAAGAACAACAACTACTTAATTCATCAGCTAAAATATTTCCGAAAAGTCGAAAACTAAGCGATAAGGGTTTTGTGAAATCTTCTAAAAATTGTATAATGGGTAAAAGGATTGGAGTTGGTTGAATGTATTTACCGAAATAACTAATCCCTTTTTTGTAAGGCCCGCATAGAAATATGCTACTGAAGTGAGTAAAAGCTAAAGCAACGGTAGTGTATTTATATCATTTGTGGGTGCAGCTAACTCCCCCATGAGGTAACTGTATGATTTTTCCAAGGTAAAATGAGCCCCTGACCAATTCGAAACAAAAATAAATAGAAACATAGTTCCAATAAAGGGAACCCATGGACCATATTCTTCTCCAATCTGAGTTTTGCTCACGTCCCGAATGAATTCAAGGACATATTCAAAGAAATTCTGACCGTCAGTAGGAATGGTTTGTGGATTACGAACAGCGATAATGGCTGAACCTAATAAAAATAGAAATTAACGACCCCAAGAAGTAATAAGTACTTGGGCATGGACTTGGAAACTTCCGATTTGCCAATAGAAATGTTGGTCCTACTTCCACACCTGGAAATATCGTACAACCCTTTTAGTGTTTATGATAGAAACATAATAGAACATTCATATTACACCCTCTGAGAGAATAGAACTTTTAAAGGAATTATTTTGATTCAACCATCTTTTTTTTCGACTTGCTTACATGAATTGTAAATTTTGAATATCAACTAATCACATAATATCCCCAGTTATTTTTATCTCTTTTGTATACTATACTATTCAAGTCAAGATATAGTAACCCGATTCAATAAATCTATTCTATGGAGTTTCCCCCCCAAAATTTACTTATCTTATTATTAATCAAGAATTTCGTATATAGCTAGAACGACCCCTCACAAATTGCCAATACTAATTTGTTAAGAATTAATCTGATTGAAGCTATAGCGTCATCATTTGCTAGAATCGAAATATCTGCGAGATCCGGATCACAATTTGTATCGATTAAACAAATCGTTGGAATTCCCAAAGTTGATACATTCTCGAAGAGCCGTATTTTCTTCTTGCTGATCAACGATTATTACAATATCGGGTAACCCAGTCATATATTTAATTCCGCCAGATATGTTTGCAAGTGAAATAATTGTCTCTTCAACACAGCCGCATCCCTTTTCGGAAGACGGTTGAGTCTCCCCGTCTTTTGTTCCGTTCTCAAATCCCTGAACTTATGAAGTCTCGTTTCTGTAGTATACCAATTCGTTAACATACCACCGAGCCATTTTTTTATTAACATAATGACACCGAGCCTTTATTGGCAAGCTCGTGCTACTGAATCAGGCTGCTTTATTTTTGGTACCAACAATTAAGAATTGTTTTTCCCCTACTTGCTAGCATCAAAAACTAAATCACAAGCTTCTGATAAATAATCGAGCAGTTCTAGTTCAGATTTATAATATGAATACCTTTACGCTTTGCAGAGATATAAGGTGCCATTCTAGGGATTCCCATTTCCTTAGTACCCATTGACCCAAAATGAACTCCTGCTTCCATCATCTCTTCCAAATTGATGTTCCAATATCTTCTTGTCATTTCTCTCCCACTCTTCTTTTCTTCTCTTTTTTTCTTTGAAAAAAAGAGATGAAGTACTCTGAAAATAGAAATAAATAATTGTGTCGGCCACGGAACCTTCTCTTCTAACGGAAATTGGCCGTTGATACGGATCCAAACCGTGCATTTCTTTCCATTCGTTATTATCTTTATTACTATCATTAAAGGATGAAGCCGCTCTTAGGAAATCATTAAATCCTAAAAATGATTGTTCTGATGTATCATGTAAATTCTTTTGAAATACAAAAATCAAATAATTCTCTGTGGTGAGCACAAAATATCTCTCATTTCCCCCCTCGAATAAATTCTTCTTTGGGGTTTCCAAAGGGAATGTTGTTATGTTGTCTTGAACGGTGCACTAATCCTTTGAATCCGGTACCAACAGGTATCATCCCCCCCTAGAACAACGTTCTCTTTCAAACCTTTTCAACCAATCGATACGACCCCGGAGCGCGGCTTTTGCTAAAACTCGAGCAGTTTCTTGAAAACTCGCTTCGGATATGAAACTTTGAGTATTTAGAGATGCTTTCGTTATTCCTAATAATATGGCTCGGTAACAAATAGATTCTTCCAAAGCACGCCCCGTTCGTTCAGCTCGCAGCAATCCAATCAGTTCTCCGGGTGAAAAAACATTAGACATTCCATCTTCTGAAACCAACACTTTTGATGTTATTTGACGTACAATAATTTCTATATGTCTATTATGTATCTGCACCCCCTGGGATCTATAAACCTTTTGGATCTTATTAACCAAAGAGATACGACTTTGCACTATAGTTAGCTCAGCACCAATCAAAAATCCCCAAGGAATTCCAAGAATTCTTGTTATACACTCGTTCCAACCCTCAACTCTCTTTTCTAAGTTCATCGAGATTGAGTCAACCGAACGCACTTCTAAGACCTGTTCCACTTTTGGAAGACCCTGCGTTATATCACCAGATCTAGATTTTTCATATATAAATGTAACTAATGTATCTCCTTCATAAAGGATTTCTCCATAATGTCCATGAACAGTTGCTCCTGGGGTGGCTAAATAGGGCTTCGCCGACCTTATTACTACAGAGTCAATTTGAACAATTATAACTTGACCCGATTTTAGGTGTGATCCTTTTTTGGCTATACATAGATTTTCACAAATAAACTGTCCGAGGCTAATTATTGTGGATGTTTCCACACAATAATTCTGATGTAGAAAATGCCAATTCAAATTGAATGTATTCAAAAGTATGTTCGTATCGGAATTATAAATTCTTCCGTTTTCATCCATTAAATAATATTTAAATACTTGGAAGGTCTGTTTTAAATTGTCGAGTTGCAAATATTTAGTTAACGAAATCTGATTATGAGTTATTAAATGGTAAAATGAATAAAAATTATCAATTTGAGAGGCTGCTCCTAAAGGGCCTAACGAATTCCTAATTGGAGATAGAGGATCTCTTTTAATTGGTTCTTTTATCCCACTGTAAGATTTTACATCGTTGAATGGACTCATTTGAAAACAACTGTATGATGACAAAATTATCAAAGATTGGGAGTCTTTACTTCTATTCAACAACGTACGAAAGGTTCCTTGATTTTGGTTAAGTGATTGTTGAATCCTTGCCTTGGAATAAATAAAATAAAATGGATTGATATTGGTATGATTCGACCTATTATCAGAGATCAATCCCGAACCTAACGGATCATTCCTTTTTCGGATATACGAAGTATGGGATTTCACTAAGTTGATTCTTAGGAAATCTTGAATCAGACCGTTTGCACTTACTTCAACAACGGAAGCGCGGGTCTCTTCGATAGAAGAATTATTTTTGTCTTGGTCCCAGTTCAACATTAAACAGGTCCGAACTAATTGAATACTTGTGCCAGAAATTCCCCGAATTGGTTTACCATTTCCATAAAGTATATAATTTACAACTCTGAGTTCTAGATTATCCCTTTCCCGCAATGGATCCTGGGGGAAAAGTGTTGCTAAATTTATACCGTCCGCTATTTCATATATGATTACGGGTCGAACCAAAACAAAATACTTTTTCTTGGTGGGTGTGATCCATTGGACATAAATCCAATTTTTCAATTTTTTGGATTCCTTAGAATTTTTTTTTACCGTCCCCGGTGGTATCAAGATGCCACTGTGTCGGAATATCTTATCCATCTCTCCAGGAAAATGGATATCTCCAGAAAATATTTTTAGTTCAATCCTTTTTTTTTTTCTCTCCATTCGAACCAATCCGCCTACTCGGCTTCTTGTATTTAAAGTGATTCGTGTATCTATCCCAATGATACTATTGTTCCGTACCATTATGGAAGAAGACTCGGGTAAAATATGAACTTCCTCGGGAATGAAAAAAAATCGATCTACTTTCATTTGGTATTTTGGCTTAAATTCTTTAACTCCTCGATACTCAATTAAATCCTCGTTTTTGAGGATTGAATGCAACCCTACAGTTCCATATTTAGTAATTCCCGAACTCTTTCTTCTGTATTGAGGATCATCGAAATAAGCAAGAATACTATTTCTACGAAAAATACCGTTTTTGGGTATTTCAATCGAAATACTGGGGCGGGTCATTAGTTCTTTCTCTCGTTCTTGAATCGATTTAAATGGAATGATGAATCTATTTCTTCGCCTCTTTGTCAATAAAAAAAAATCAGAATTATCGTGGAGAATAGCAGGAAATATAAGATTACAATGCCCCGTATATATGATTCGATTAAATTCTGAATAATCAGGAATACTACTTTCTTTTTTACCAGAAAGATTCAAACTTTTGTCTTTCACTTGATCATTCTCATTATTTACTGTATTTACTGAAAGGCTAGAAATATACCTTCCTTCGGCAGAAAGAGAATGAACGTTCGTTTGATCTTGATCCTTGTGGAGTGAAAAAGGGACTGCACTAGATCTGCACGAACCTCCTGATAATATCCACAAATGACTTGTCTTTGGTAAAAGATGTACATTACTATACGTAAATTCCGGCGCATGATATACATCCGTACTCCAGTGCATTTCTCCCTCTGAGTCAGAATAAATATGTTTTCGAACCCTCTCTTTAAAATTTAAAGTGTATGCTCCCGCGCGAATCTCAGCAATCACTTGTTCTGATTCTACGTATTGATCGTTTTGAACTAAAATCAAACTTTTTGGAGGAATAGTCACGTTATGTATAATATTTTCACTCTCAATAGTTACATACAAGTTTATATAACATAGAAAAGCAGGATGCCCATGACGTGTACGTGTGGGATGAACCAAATCCTCGTTGAATTTTATTTTTCCATTAGAAGGGGCTCGTACATGTTCTGCAGTACCCCCTGTGAATACTCCACCGGTATGAAAAGTTCTTAATGTTAGTTGAGTGCCCGGTTCTCCAATAGATTGACCCGCAATAATACCTACAGCTTCTCCCAACTCGACCAGGTCGCCATGAGTGGGGCTCCTGCCATAACATAATCGGCAGATCCAAGATGTACTCTTACAAGTAAAGGGGGTTCGGATAGATATTGGTTGTGTTTGAAAGGTTATAAATCGATTGACAAGTCCAACCCCAATATCTTGATTTCGAACGGCGATGCATCGTGGTCCTATATATATATTGTCTGCTAATACACGGCCAATCAATGTTTGTATAAAAACTCTTTCCGGCATCATCCCATTTCGAGGACTCACAGAAATGCCTCGTATGGTGCCACAATCTGTTCTACGTACAACAATGTGTTGAACTACTTCAACAAGTCTGCGTGTAAGATACCCAGCATCCGATGTTCGTACAGCAGTATCCACAACTCCTTTTCGGGCTCCGTAACAAGAAATGATATATTCTGTTAAAGACAGTCCTTCACGTAAATTGCTTTGAATAGGTAAATCAATCATTTGTCCTTGTGGATCCGACATTAATCCTCTCATACCTACTAATTGATGTACTTGGGATGCATTTCCTCTAGCTCCTGAAAAGGACATCATATGGACTGGATTAAAAGGGTCGGTCATCCTAAAATTAGGATTCATTTCTTGTCGCAAATATTCACTTGTAGCATACCATATCTCAATGGATTGGCGTAATTTTTCTACCGCGTGTACATTCCCATAATGATGGTGTTTTTCCAAAATCAAACTTTGTTGTTCAGCATCTTGGACTAGCCACCCCTTAGAAGGTATTGTTAAAAGATCATCAATTCCTAATGAAATAGATGTAGCAGTGGCTTGTCGGAACCCCAGAGTCTTTATTTGATCCAGGATGTGTGATGTATATGCCATTCCGAAGTGATCTATTAATCTACTAATAAGTCGTTTAATAGCAGTTCCATCTATCACTTTATTGTGAAAGACCAGATTGGCCCGTTCTGCCATAAGTACCTCCCTATTCCGCTGAGTGGAGTTCGACAATGGGTTTGAGTCAATGATTGGAAAACTTCCTTTTCTCGATCTTGATTCGCATATAAATTCAGGAACTAGGGTCCTAGGTGAACTGGAGAAACCAAAAATCACACGGGTGTCATAGAATTACTTAGTTTAGATACCATATGATTAGGTACCATATGAGTAGGCTCGGCAAAACCCTTGGATAGCTTCTTCGATTTCTCGATAAAGAGAAATATGACCAACTGTGGTTCGAACGTATATACAAATAATTTCTTTTTTTATACTTCTTACTATTAGATAGTGCCCATAAATCTCATGATAGGTACCCAAAGATTCGTAGTGAACTTCGATGGGAGTTTCTCTTGAAGTAATAACACGTTGATCTAGCCGCCACCGGAGCCATAAAGGGCTATCTAACTGGATTCTTTTCTGCCGATAAGCTCCAATTGCATCATAGGAATTACAAAAAAAAGGTTCTTTTTCTTTCGTATACTTATAGTTATTATCGCCAATTCTTTTATTTTGATAATTTCTTCGATTACATGGATTATACCTATTTGCACAAATACCACCGACGATTTCCACTCGTTAATACATAGAGCCCAATAAGCATATCTTGAGTTGGTACGGAAATAGGATCCCCGATAGCTGGAGACAAGAGGTTCATATGAGAAAACATAAGTAAACGGGCCTCTGCTTGAGCCTCCAAAGATAAAGGTACATGAACAGCCATTTGATCACCATCAAAGTCTGCATTGAATCCCTTACAAACTAATGGATGTAAACAAATAGCATGTCCTTCTACTAAAATAGGTTGGAATGCCTGTATGCCTAATCTATGCAGAGTAGGCGCCCTATTCAGCAAGACAGGATGCCCTTGCATAACTTCCTGAAGTATTTCCCATACAACCGGCTCTTTTTCCCGAATTTTACTCTTAGCAACTCCCATATTCGAAGCAAAATGTTGTCTAATTAAACCACGAATTACAAATGTCTGGAAAAGCTCTATTGCTATTTCGCGAGGCAATCCACA
>JAZGTL010000341.1:0-16125 GCA_037349345.1 Oemleria cerasiformis | reverse complement strand
GAAACTTGAGTGAAAAGAAAAGATGACAAAGTTTCACATTCCATAAAATTTGAGGGTGTGCGCAACAGAAAACTTACCCTCTCTCGCAGCTTCGACACATCTTTTCAAGTATTTTGCGGACAGCTCAGGATCTAGTAGTTTCAGTAAATTGTTGTGCTTCTCTTCAACCTCAGCTATGCATTTTTCCTGGAGCAATAAACATTGCTTGGTGTTAATTATTTCAAGTTCCTACCTATTGATTTTTCTAAAACCTAATATTCAAAAGGGTTACTTATTTCAATCTCGAATTATTATAAGTGAATTTCATTAATTATTTAATTGAAACTAAAAATAAGAAGCAATGAGTTTCTCAAATGGTAAATTATATATATATGCTTAAACGAAACGTGTCATACTAACCAGCTCAATTGAAGCAGACGAACCAAATACTCTAATAAAAAACCGTAATATATTGAAAGTATTTTCTTTTACATCTTTCTGCAAGAGGAATCAAATATTTAAGAATAAGAAATTAATTTAAAATGTGCCAGGGACACAGTTTGTAATCAAATTTAAGAAAAATAAATCAATTTAAAGTGAATATATTTGAGGATAATAAAGTAATCACCTCATAGTCAGACCTACAACATCATCGTGCATGTCAACTCAATGCCAATATTGATACTCATCCATCATTTGCTCGCAAATCAAATTATTATAAGTGAAAAATAATGACAAAAAACATCTAATATATTGTTAGAGAATTAAACTAAAAAATAAAAAAAGGTAAGAGAATACGTACAAATCATCATATACTTCAACTAAGAATTCTCCAGTTGATAGGAAGTCCATAAGCATCTCATCAACCTTAATTACCACTCAAAAAAAAAAAAACCAGTATACTTGTTAAACATCACCTTCATATTCCAAAAACATATATTGATAAATATAACACAAATTAAAAATAAAATAAAAACTACCATACCTCTTCTCCTCTCAATTGGTATAGTAAAAGATTCATCACTCGAAAACCGAAGCCTTTCAAATGAACTGCCTTTATGACCTCTTGAATTGAAATCTATGAGACCAATTTTTATTAACATCTAAATAGAGACACGGGCATGCGTGTATAAAAAAAGACAACATAATTTTATTTTGTTTTATTTCGTTTGTTAATTTCTTCATGAGAAAAGTATGCATTTAATTAATGATGTTAAACATCTCTAACCGTACATGTTAAAGCGAATCATATTTCAAAAAGTGACGATATTATCCCAGAAAGAGGATGATATCCATGTGTGTGTGCATATATAAAAAGGATAATTCTTGCATCTCACCTTAGTGGTATCTCTTCATACCACCCTTTCGATTTATTGAATTATTTTTGTACGTATATAATAGTCGGAACTATTCATCCTCTAAATCATAATTTCAAGATCATCTCCGTGAAAAATCTATTGAATAATATGGAATGATATGGTTAGTTGTCTTGATTAGCTAGCTGTATTGTTAGTTGGTTAGATATCTTGATTGTTAGTATCCACCAGATTCAGTTAGGTTGTTAGACTGCTCCTCCCTTAGCTGTAGGTTAGTTTCTACAGTTGTCCTAATTAGTTAGAAATCCCTAGCTGTCATGAACTGCAAGAGTTTGTTACTTGCTGTAAGTAATCATTATATAAGTGTTGAAGTATGATATGTATGTTTGTGAGTGAAAATATATGAGAAGCATAAATTATACTTCATCTCTTCCTTTCCTATACCCTACTCTCCTTAATCATCTCTTTCTTCATCTCGAATCCTTTCTTTCGTTATCTCAAAATTCCAACATGGTATCAAATCTATGAATGCTCGCAGCTGTTGATTTTGGCGCTTCCTATTAAAACTGTGCAAGTGTAATCGAGATCGTGATTAGCCTATGGTGTTCTTTTTCTCTTCTCCTCTTATGCTCACTGTCTGGATCTCTCACGTTGAGATCTTTTGCAAGATAAGTGTTTCTTGCATCTCTTGCTAGTCGAGTACGTAATACTGAGTTTGTTTTATACTTTTCTGTGCCTTTTTTTTCGTCATGACTGTTGGTATGGATCTTCTTAAACATGTCACAGTCTTCATGTCTATGAAGCTAGATGATACCAATTATGTGTCTTGGAGTATCAAGATTCAGCGTTTGCTGAAAGGTTTCCATCTGTTTGGTCATCTTGATGGTTCTAGTCTGTGTCCTTTGTCTACTGATGCATCGTTTCAAAATTGGGTTGATATGGATGCTGCTTTGCTTAATGTTCTTATTGCAACAATATTTGAAGATGCTTTCAGTGAAATAATGAACTGTGAATCCTCACGTGAGGCTTGACTTACACTGCAAGAACGTTTCTCTTCTTTGTCAGAAGCTAACCTCATGCAGCTAAAGACCAATCTTCAGACCATCCAAAAAAGTTCTGATTCTGTTGAGACATTCATGAGTAAGATTTGGTCTGCTCGGCAACGGTTGGCTAGTGCAGGTGTGCCTGTGTCTGACAAAGATGTAATCTTGATCACACTTAATGGCCTGCCATCTGATTATCATCCCTTTAAGTCTCACATTCGGGCGTGGCCTATTCCTGTTACCCTTACTGAGCTTCGAACTCTTTTGCTAGCTGAAGAAGCAGACCTTACCAAAGTTGCAACACAACTTGCTTCACACCAATCCTTGCTCATCGGAGTGTTATTGGGTGTAAGTGGGTATTCAAGTTAAAGTGCCATGCAGATGGCTCGGTGGCAAGACACAAGGCACACCTGGTTGCTAAGGGTTACAAGAGGCTGGGATTGATTATGATGAAACTTTCAGTCCGGTTGTCAAGCATACCACAGTGCAGCTCATTCTTGCTTTAGCCGCTCAGTTCAATTGGCAATTACGACAGCTTAATGTCAAAAATGCTTTTCTTCATGGTGTTCTTCATGAAGAGGTTTACATGGATCAACCTCCTGATTTTGTTGATTCTCACTCCCCTTCTCATGTGTGCAAGTTGGAAAAGTCTCTTTATGGCCTGAAGTAGGCTCCTCGCGCTTGGAATGCTCGGTTTACTGGTCATATGCTTACTTTGGGGTTTGTTCAATCCCTTTCTGATTCTACCTTATTTGTTCTTCATCAGGGGCCGGTTCTTCTTATTGTTTTGCTATATGTCGATGAAATCATCGTGACTGGGAATGATCCTGCTGCGATGACCCGTTTGATTCGTGCCTTGGGCACTGAGTTTGACATGAAGGATCTCGGGGCTCTGTCCTATTTCCTTGGTCTGCATGTGCGTTCTCACACGAACGGTTTGTTTATTAATCAAAGTAAGTATACCCGGGAGCTTCTGAGTAAGGTTTGGATGTCTAATTGCAGTCCTATTTCCACTCCTTTGGTTCCTGACACTAAGTTACTGCTTACTGATGGCCTCTTGCTTCTCGATCCCACTCTTTATCGGAGCATGGTTGGTGCTCTACAGTACTTGACATTCAGCTGCCCGGATATTGTTTTTGCTGTTAATACTGTGTGTCAATTCATGCATGCTCCCACGGACGTTCACATGATGGATGTCAAACGTATTCTTCGCTATCTAAAGGGTACTATGGCCTTTGGTCTCCGTTATGTCTCTGGCCCGCTTCGTCTTCACGCCTTATCCGATGCCGATTGGGGTGGTGATCCCAATACCCGCCGTTCGACTTCTGGTCATATTCTCTTTCTTGGTCGCAATCCCATTTTGTGGGGTGCCAAAAAGTAGACCACTGTGTCTCGCTTTTCTGCCGAGGCGGAGTATCGAGCTCTTGCCCGCACTGCTTGTGAACTACAGTGGCTAACGCACCTGTTGGCTGAGCTTCATCTTCCTCTTTCTCGTCCGCCCCTGATCTGGTGCGATAGTGTCTCGGCTATTCAAATGGCTCATAATTCAGTCTTTCATGGCCGTACTAAACACGTTGAGATCGACTTGCATTTGGTTCGTGAACGGGTTCAACGTATGGATCTTCACTTGGCGCATGTTTCCTCTCGGGACCAGCTAGCTGATATTATGACTCATGGGTTGCACACGCCTCGGTTTGAGTTTTATCGGGACAATCTCATGCTTCGGGACTCCAGCATCAGATTGTGGGAGGCTGTTGAATAATATGGAATGATATGGTTAGCTGTCTTGATTAGCTAGCTGTTTTGTTAGTTGGTTAGATATCTTGATTGTTAGTATCCAACAGATTCAGTTAGGTTGTTAGACTGCTCCTCCCTTAGTTGTAGGTTAGTTTCTACAGTTGTCCTAATTAGTTAGCTATCCCTAGCTGTCATGAACTGCAAGAGTTTGTTACTTGCTGTAAGTAATCATTATATAAGTGTTGAAGTATGGTATGTATGTTTGTGAGTGAAAATATATGAGAAGCAGAAATTATACTTCATATCTTCCTTTCCTATACCCTACTTTCCTTAATCATCTCTTTCTTCATCTTGAATCCTTTCTTTCCTTATCTCAAAATTCCAACAAAATCAATAAGATTGGAGTTCGTTTAGCTATTCTATGTATAAAATAAATCAACGATTTTGGAAACAATTAAGATCTTTATGACGAACCGTCTATTTAATTGACACATATGAATGACTAATTGTTCTCTAATTTCGTTCATTTTGTGTATAAAGAATCTTGAAATGATGATTTAGTATTTAAACGGTTTCAATTATGATATATGTATAACTACAGTTAGATAAATCAAAAGAGTGACACGAGGAGGTACCACCAGGATGTGATATAAGTATTGTCCATACAAAAATATAAAAATATACCTCTTCGTTATTGATGAGTGCAGAACAAAGCTTTCTTTCCAGAGCCCAATACTCTTCTCCAGACTTCAATTCATTTTCTAATCTAAACCCATTAAAACACAAGTAATCAAGTAAATTAAAATGAAAACTTGTGAGGAGGTAGCTTTATTTTTCCAATAGAAAGAATAAAATTAGAAAGCTAAACAATGATATTTATACCTCTTTGTAAAAACGCCCATACTTTCATATAAGCGTATCAGTGGTCTGAATGCATCACTTTTAAACTTGTTAGCAGACCCATCAATTAGCTTCTGTTCTTTCTGCATCACAAAAATATTGACAAACTAAGTGAAAAAGTAACCTAGCACTAGTTATTAAGAATAGAAAAACTGTGACTATCGTCTAACACATCCCGACTCGGATAGTCCAAGTAACGGCCACATGCCGATGTCCTACGTGGACTATCCGAATCGGATTGGCCGATGTCCTACGTGGACTATCTGAATCGGAGTGTTTCACAGTCCCTAAGGCTCCACCTCAGTTCCACTTTCAAAAATGGTAATTTCGTTATTTGGTGTTTGCAATGTCTTCTCATTCAAATCGTCAAGCTGCATGTGGCAATAAATAAAACCCTAAATTAATAAAATAAAAAACAGTATCTAAGAGCAAAAAAGAAGAGAGTGGAACCTAATATTTATCTTAATTAAAATAAAATTACTGAATTTGATGTCAATTAGGTAGATGGTTACCTGATAAACTATACTATCTGTGAACGAAAGTATGGGCAAATATTGGAATAGTGTTTGGTGATTGTTGATATCCATTCCATGAAACATAAAATAAGACCTGCACTGTAAATATGAGTTCACAATCAGTACTGTATATATATACGTGGCCAGATAAATTATTCTATACATAAAATATCTATATATCTCTTAGAAAACAAAGCTTTGATTTCTTACAAAATCTTCAACGGCAGAACTTGATTTCTGCATTTCGTCGAATCCAATCATAGGCATATCTTCATCAGACTCTGGCTTATCATAGCCTGTAAAACCCAAAGTACATAATATATACATTGTCAACATATTTAGTACTGTTCATTTAAAAATAGAGAAAGTTAATTACACAAAAACACAAAACTATAACCAAATTTATATGTGGTATTCTAAATAAAAATAGTTAAGAAATAGTAAAATTATATATTTTTAATTAAGAATTTAGAGTGTAAACATTTTAATGAAGGAAATGGATAGTACTTTACTCCTCCCTCATTCCTTTTTACTTTTTTATTCTTTGGATATATTTTAATTTCTCCGTATTTCTAAAAAATGAAAAATAAATACATAAAAAAATTAACAAACGCGTAAGCAGATATAAGAGGCAAGTATCCTGTGGCGAAGATGTTAAGAGGATTATGTTTTTAATTTATATTCCCTAAGTTATTGATAGTGGAACTTATGAACATTTTTAAATTATTGTTTTATTAGAATTAAGATTATAAATATATGACGACTCTCAGAGTGTACATGATATATACAAATAAATAGAACAAAAAAAAATCATGAAAACATTTTTTTTTCTTCGTAAAACCTCCAAAAAATGCCCTTGAAAATGTGAAATTTGGTACAACGATCTTGTAAATTTGTGGTAACTAATGAATAAAAATATCAACAATTAAGCGTATTTATAGAAAGAAAAAAATACTTAGGCGCCATCCCTCATCTTAAATTCTTGCTATGCCACTGGTAATATACCTCTATGCAATCAACCTCCTTTTCTCATTGTATGCGTGTGGGATGTGCAAACAGAAAATATCACTGAACGTACAAGTCTCAAATGTACATTAAAAACAATTTGTTTTTTATTTAATTTCGGGTAATTCACCTGCGCCAGCAAGGCATTTAGATGCTTCCTCAAGAAATTCAGCAGAAATCTGTGAATTGAAACAAATAATATTAGAGAGCACACTTATAAGTTATCTTATTATTTTGCTGATAATATTGAATTGAACAAAATCGAATAATAATTAGTAGACCCTTGTCTTGTAACAAAAATTCCACAATTGAGAAGATCGACAGACATATGAGTGCTAAAGATTTAGCAAGCATGCCATTTTGTCGTCCTTTCGTCGATCATCAGAAAGCAAGACATATTCATAACCGAACTTGCTTACTTCTTTTGGGATATATTCGGAAACCAAACTGCACTTTCTAACCAAATCAAGCTCTCCACATGGTTGTACCTTTGGGAATACATACAATTTCCAAAATTAGAAACATAAAACTAATTCATTTAATTAAATAATAAATGGTTCTATATTATTGATCCATGAATTAATTAAGAAGTAAATGAAAAATAAACCATTTTTTTATTGATCAAGCTTAAGCTTACCAGAAGGAGGAGCAGCTTAGAAACAAAGCAACGGCAGTCTTCGTCCAACGACGTCGTAGGAACAACGCCCCGAGATTTTACAAACTTCACCATTCTCCTCAATTCATCCATTTCTTTTTTCTCACCCAACCAACTCTCACTTCGGTGGGGTGTGAATCGTGTATGTGGCCATTGCCCCTATATATAGGACGGATTTAGAGTGTAAACATTTTAATGAAGGAAATGGATAGTACTTTACTCCTCCCTCATTCCTTTTTACTTTTTTATTCTTTGGATATATTTTAATTTCTCCGTATTTCTAAAAAATGAAAAATAAGTACATAAAAAAATTAACAAACGCGTAAGCAGATATAAGAGGCAAGTATCCTGTGGCGAAGATGTTAAGAGGATTATGTTTTTAATTTATATTCCCTAAGTTATTGATAGTGGAGCTTATGAATTTTTTTAAATTATTATTTTATTAGAATTAAGATTATAAATATATGACGATTCTCAGAGTGTGCATGATATATACAAATAAATAGAACAAAAACAAAATCATAAAACATTTTTTTTCTTCGTAAAACCTCCAAGAAATGCCCTTGAAAATTTATTAAAATGGGAAATTTGGTACAACGATCTTGTAAATTTGTGATAACTAATGAATAAAAATATCAACAATTAAGAGTATTTATAGAAAGAAAAAAATGCTTAGGCGCCATCCCTCCTCTTAAATATATTCTTGCTATGCCACTGCTAATATACCACTATGTAATCAACCTCCTTTTCTCATTGTATGCGTGTGGGATGTGCAAACAGAAAATATCATTGTGAACGTATACAAGTCTCAAATGTAGATTAAAAACAATTTATTTTTTATTTATTATTTATTATTTAATTTTGGATAATTCACCTGTGCCAGCAAGGCATTTAGATGCTTCCTCAAGAAACTCAGCAGAAATCTGTGAAACATAGAATATTAGAGAGCACACTTATTAATTATTTGATTATTTTGCTGATGATATTGAATTGAACAAAATCGAATAATTAGTAAACCCTTGTCTTGTAACAAAAATTCCACAATTGAGAAGATCGACATATGATTGATCATCAGAAAGCAAGACATATTCATAACCAAACTTGCTTACTTCTTTTGGGATGTATTCGGAAACCAAACTGCACTTTCTAACCAAATCAAGCTCTCCACATGGTTGTACCTTTGGGAATACATACAATTTCCAAAATTAGTAACATAAAACTAAATCATATAATTAAATAATAAATGGTTCTATATTATTGATCCATGAGTTAATTAAGAAGTAAATGAAAAATAAACCATTTTTTTATTGATCAAGCTTAAGCTTACCAGAAGGAGGAGCAGCTTAGAAACAAAGCAACGGCAGTCTTCGTCCAACGACGTCGTAGGAACAACGCCCCGAGATTTTACAAACTTCACCATTCTCCTCAATTCATCCATTTCTTTTTTCTCACCCAACCAACTCTCACTTCAATCTCTTATTATTATTATTATTATTATTATTATTATAATGGAAGAGCTCTTCCGTGGGGTGTGAATCGTGTATGTGCCATTGCCCCTATATATAAGACGGATCTGCTGAGTGGGCAGCCTGGGCTGTAGCCTAAGTCAGTGTTTATACTATAACCCCATTTTTGCATAAAAATCAGTGTAGCCCAGTTGGTTTTGTGGTTGATTAAGTCTTATTTTATCATTTTTTTCCAAATTTGGAATAAAATAACTTGATAAATTCAGCATTCCCAACTTTGAGTTACTGGATCCGTCTATATATATATATATATATATATATAGATATGTAGGTTATGTGATGTGAATAATTGAAGAACAAATTACATTTTAGGAATTTGTGATTTACAAATTTCAGAGTTATTTCTGACATTCTAAATTTTACATTTTAACATTTTGAAATTTTTAAAATGTGACAACTTAACTTTACTGTTAATTTTTTCATTAAACAATCTGTTAATATTAATATGTCACATATAAAACTTACTTTTTAAAAAATTTATTTGCCTTGTAGATGAACAAATAAAAAAAAAATTAAATGAAAAAACTGAAAATAAAAGAAGAAAAAAACTTGGGACCCACCGTTTTCTTTTCTTCTTCTTCTCCTGGTTCTTTTCTTTTTCTTCTTCTCGTTTTTCTTTTCTTGTCCTCCTTCTTTGCTTCTTCTCTTCCTTCTTCTTCCTTCTTCTTCTCTTCTTCTTTCTTCCCACAAACACCAATCCATGGATATTTGGAATTTCTGAGATCACTAACTAATATAATAATTGACTAAAATTAAAAGAAAGAACAAAGAAAAATCTGGAATTTATGAAAAAAAATCTGGAAAAAGTTTGAATGTATATACAATTTTCGTCACTAAAAGTGAATAACACCATTAGTGGCGAATATTTCTGATGAACAGCGTAGCCAAAAGATCCTTTTATTTTTTCTGTAAATTTAGATAATGTGAATACGCGGCAGGATAGGAGTAGGACCAAATGCAGCTCTCAAGAGTTAACATCAAAATAAAAATAGACTTAACATCTCCCAATTTATTTGATGTTAACTTTTGAGCTGCATTTGGTCCTACTCCTACTGCAAATTCATTTGATCCCAAATTTATTTTCATCATGTGCACTTAGACTTTTCCATTTTGGAGCCCTTTTTCCACCTACCCGCAGCCCACTTGTACCGTCAAATTATACATTCCTATATAAATTTGGAAAATTGATTTCTTTAGGGTGCTCAATTAAAGTTCGATGAGAAACTTTAAATTATTAAAAGTTTAAGTTAAATTGATTAAATTTGTGAACTTCAAAATACCAAGGGATGTTATTTTATAATTAAGAAAAACATAAATCATTCTAAACGTTGCTGGATAGTTCATAATTTATTGTAAAAATGAAGGCGGAGGAGATGTTTTTGGGGTTGGCGGGGGCTATATGCTGGACAAAATGAAGCAAGTGTTATATGGCGATGACCTAGGTATAGCTTAAGTGCCATGGTAGATGTTCTTATTTTGCAGTAGATGTTGTTCTACGAAGCCATCGCAATAATGTGCTCGCTTCGTGAAATAGAAACAACAGCAGGTGAGCTTGAGGACCGCCCACCTTGCACGTACAGATGATCATCCTCATAAGTTTAGCGCTTGGATTGTAAACATGTAAATATAAACAGTGATATGAATGAATGATTTCTACATTAATTAAGATGTATGAATATGCATGCAAGGTTTTAACGAAGCTACATAGTTTTTGCACCATCAAGCCTCGTAAGATTTTCTACCATTTATTTAATGAATTATCTTACTTCTCTAAAAAATAAAAAGATGTATGAATATGCATGCAATATTCTTTTTCAATTTTATGAAATAATTCTTCATGAGGTGGAATTAGGCCGTGTTGTGGCAGATCGTCTTTTTGAAATTGAAGCAAATAATATTGGGAACCACGTGGTGAGTCAAATCTATATGCATCAGAAGGTAAGAAGGCTGATGAGAAGTAAAGATCTTAAAAAGCCAGGTGGTGCCTTCAACCAGACAGGTGATAGAAGTATAAATAATTTTAATAATTTATTTAATTAAATAAATATATATATAACTACAATAAAATTATTTTTAAATATATACAATTAAAATAATAAAGCGAATCAAATGAAAATAAAAAAATATATTTATAAAAATTAATGTTATATTTTTTTACATAATTAAAACTAAAGTAATGTTTTACATATTAATTTCTAACTACTCAGCGACGGGTCAGGGTGGTCGGGGTCTTGGGCGCGCTGTTGGGCTGGGGGCTGAGGTTGTGACAGAAGCTCATCCAGCTCATGCTCACCCAAGCGGTCAAGCACCTTGGCGAGGGCGGCCTTGATCTCCACGTTTTGGGTCTGGATCTGCGCATTTTGGGTCTTGATCTCCGTGTTTTCGGCTTGGAGGGTTTGAAAGTTTCTCTTGATCTCCTAGATCTCCTCGGGATTGGCTCCCCGAGAAGAACTCAAAGAGCGACTGGAGACATCTTGAACTACCCAGTCATTACAATCATTACCGTCGACTGGAGACATATTTTTAATTTAATAATAAATAAATAAAACCAAATATTTTTAATATTAAATATTAAATTGACAAAATAAAAATAAAACCACCTATAAAAGTAACCAACATTTTTTAATTAGAATAATAAATAAATAAAAAAACCAAATTTTTTTTATTGAAAATTAGAAAATTGGCCAAAAAAAAATAAAACCACCAAATTCTAATTTTAAAAATAAAACCAATAATAATATCCAAATCATAAAATTCACATATCCAAAATTTATAAAACTCACATATCCAAAATTCACATATCCGAAATCATAATAAAAAATTCACATTAATTCATATAATTCACATATTCAAAATTCACATAAAATTCATATCCAAAATCATAACAAAAATCATATGCAAAATTCATAACAATATACCAAACATCACAATTTCAACAAATCATCAACATTCACCCTAAAAAAACCAAAATTGTTTTTTATTGAAAATTAGTAAATTGGTAAAAATAAAATAAAATAAAGCCACCAAATTCTAATTTTTAAAAATAAATTCACTAAAATTAAAATAAAACCAAAGCAAACCTAAATTACTAAATTAATCCAAACAAATTAAACCTAAATTACTAAAATCAAAATTCACAAAATTAAACCTAAATTACTTAATCATAACAATCTTAACCCTCAATTACTAAATCCAAAATTCATAAATCTTGAACAAAAAATTCTATTACAAAAAATCATATCTAACGATTATATCCAAAATTCACATTCAACAATCAAATCCTACAATTCAACAATTCATATCCAAAATTCAAAAAAAAATCAAGTTCAATAATTCATACCCAAACCAACAATACATCGACCGCCATTTTCGAATATTCATACCCAAACATCAAAATTTCAACAATTCATCACCATTCAAGTTCTAAATTTCAATTAATTGGTCATATAATCAAGTAATCAATTTATCCAATAATCTTAGAGATAGAGGAACTTTCAGTGAGCGACTAAGAGAGGGAGAGAGTCTGAGAGAAAGCGGCGGCCTTGGCGGCTGAGAGTGGTATCTGAGAGAGACGGCGGCGGTCTTCACGACTAAGATAGCGAGATGGTGAAGCTGACTTGTTGCTGGGTTGTTGAGAGAGAGAGAGAGAGAGAGAGGGCCGGTTGGGTTGCTGGGCTTTTTTTGTAGAGAAGGCGGAAGAACCTATGCGAGGAAGAAGAATAGGAAAAGAAGAATCGAATCTATTTTAGTCTCAATTTATGACATTGCCTGACAAAGGCTTCGTCGGAGAAACTTTAATGACTCGTCGGGCAATAAAATGTGCCATTTTCAATTTCTCGCGAAAAGTTTAGCGGAAATGTAGAAATTTTAACGAAAAACAAATTGAGCGAGTTTTTTTAATGTTGCCTGACGAATAAGGGGAGTTGCCCCGCGAATTTTTGAAATTTTACCCGGCGAAATCCGTAAATTTTGTCGGGCAATATGGTTATATTGATGAAAATCTGACTAATGTAAAAACAAGGTCCGACGGTAGAATTTTCAACATCGGGACCGTTCAATTTTTGGTTTTACATCCCTAATTTCCCACCAGCAGAAACCATTATGTTTTACGAAGGTTATGTGTCTCGATCGATAAATTTGTGAATTTGAAGGCCTTTTTTGAAGTTTTGGTTCCATTGATATTCAAACGATGGAATTTCAAAAAATTAACCTTCAATGGTTACTTTTAAGTGCGTAGACCACACACTTCGAAAATCTTGAGGTTTTGAGGTATTAAAGTTGTCCGATCATCAAACAACGTTTTGTTACTGTTGAATCGTCGCGCACCGTTACCTAATCCCGAAAATTCCAAAATGACTAATTTTTCGCATAGGCGATCTATGAGTACGTGCAATAAATGTGGATGGTTATATCGGTCCATTTCATTTTGTAAATTATTGAAAATCGTAAAATAAGCATATTCATCAAGGAGTTTAAACACTTGAAGGAAACTTCAATACAATATTCAAACGATTGAATTTGAGGGATCTAACCGTTCATTTTATGGTTTTACATGCCCAGATCTTGTCCGTCGAAAATTGTGAGGTTTTGAATATTTAAAGCCGTCCGATCGTGAACAAACGATGTGCAACCGTTGAAACGTCGCGCACCGTTACCCAATCCCGGGACTTCCAAATTGGGTAATTTTTTGCGTAGGCGATCTATGAGTATGTGAAATAAATGTGGACGGTTAGATCGGTCCATTTCATTTAATAAATGATTGAAAATCGTAAAATAAGCATATTCATCAAGGAGTTTAAACAATTGAAGGAACTTCAATACATTTTTTGAAGTTTTGGTTCCATTGATATTCAAACCATTGAATTTGACCGATCTAACCGTTGATTTTGTGGTTTTACTTGCCTAGATCTCGTTCATAAAAAAATCGTGAGGTTTTGAGGATTTATAGCCGTTCGATCATGAAGAAACATTGTGTAACCGTTGAAACGTCACACACCGTTACCTAATCCTGGGATTTCCAAATTGGGTAATATTTCGCGTAGGCGATCTATGAGTACGTGCAATAAATGTGGACGGTTAGATCGGTCCATTTCATTTAGTAAGTAATTTAAAAATGTTGTTAATAATTAAACGTAAATTGAATCTGGTATATATGGCATGACGAAGATAAATGAATATTCGTCGGGCATGACTTTCCAGTTTCGGCAACCGTCCACTGAACAGAGAACCTGTTGTACAAATAGCAACCTATAAATTACGCAACTATATGCACGTTTTAACTCGCAAGTGCACAAGATCAGACAAATAGTATAGAAAGGAAATACGAGATCATTCCCACGAGGACTGGATAAATATGTGTTTAAAATTGATTTTAAGATGATTTTGAAAACTGAAAATTTCGAAACAAAATATTAAAAAATACAGCGTTTGATTAAAAATAGAATTTGATTGAGGTTAAAACAATATGAGAAAACCAGTTAAGGATTCGATGTTCACCGCTAATCTTCTTCCTTAAGCAAATGATATGCATAATGCTACCAAATAGATTTTAGATGCTCATGTTTGTCAACCTAAAGGCATGATATCTACTCTTTAAATTATTGATTTCCCTAAGCAACAAGTTAGACATGGGTATCTACGCTAACTCTTTTCATTCTTAAAGTATTTAGCATGGTATCTATTAAGTTGCACTTTAAGAACGCATAACACAATGGAAATCGAAAAACACACAACTCCTAGAACATGGTATCTATTCTAGTTATTCTTGATGATTACTTTCAAGAACTTATAACTAGTTATTTTGTTACTCTCATAGGCACAAGATTCGGTCATCTAAATTTACCTATGTAACAAACTCAATACACAACATGCATATGGAGATCAAGCATAACATAACGTATGTAAAGAGTAAAATATAATATGAAATTAATCAATTAAGCATCACAAAAGTAGTTTGCAGCAAAGGCATATCGAAATCCTTAAAGAAACATGATTAGGGCTTCAATCGAGCCCTAACTATAGTACTTAGTTACCCATATTTTAAATAGACAGCAAGAACATAAAAAAACAAAAAATAAAAAGAGGAAGAAGATAGCTCTTTGAAGATGTGTTGGTCAGCCAGAGTGATTGGATGACGCCTTGACGTTCCTCCTTGCTTCCTAAGCCTTTTAGACCTTGGAATCTTGAAGGATGGAGCAGAATGGGATGGTGTGGCTGAGTCCTTGTGTGAGAGCTTCCAATGTTTCTGCAGTTTTTCTCGGGAGAAAAAGAGTTGTTTCTTCAAAAAGTGCTCTAGAGAGAGGGACATTTATGTCTTTTTGTGTTGCAGAATGACTCTTTGATGGATGCCTTTTTGTCTTCCCTGTGCGTTTTCCTCTTGTCCCATGTATGTGTCTGCCCCTTTGCTGCCCAAAATTGATGTGGGTGTTAATTTCCTTAATGAGGGAGAGAGACGTTACTGTTTGCATTCGCTGCTCAATCAATCCTCACGTTATGGCTGCTCCTCTCCCTTTATTTTTTATTTTTTTATCTTCTTTTTTCTGATTAAAACGCTTCCTCCCGTAACCGTAATAAACTAGGCCTCTAGTAGTCCAAGCCCGATAAGGATTAGAAAACTTGAAATAGAAGGAATGCTGAATTCCAGCTCAACCTGACCTTGCTGTACTAAAACAGCCATAACTCATTCTAGAAAACTCCAATTCACAAACCGTAAAATTCTCTAGAAACTAGACTTCCGTTCTTTCCAATGATATATGGTCCATCTGCTAGTTCTTCCCGAGCAGGTGCAGTTAATTTCAAGAAGTTGACACATCTGCTGAAGTCTGTTTCAAAGTTTCCTCCTTAGATTTCCAAAACAGCACTCATTAAATCAACTCCTTTTGCAACTTTGGCTTCCAAAAATCCTACAAAACACGAAAACTAGCTAAAGTATTAAGAAATCATAGGAAAACATGCTAAGAAAAAGCATAAGAAAACAAGATAAAACGTGCCATAAATATGCTCCTACTCAGAAACCACAAGATATTGGACGCCTTTCACGATGAAGGTACAATGAAATATTCGTCGTCGGGCAAATCCTCGTAAACCTAATTTTGAGAAGCCCAAAAGTTTAGAACCTTACTCCTTTCCCTTTGAAAACTTTGGGCAAGGGCTCATGTGTTTTGCCACACTCAACAGTAGCCCAGTTGTCACAACAGTCAATACTCTTTTGATGTGTTGCAGAATGCAGAAAGACGAGAGATGCATGCATATGTTAATTTACAGAGATGAAAACATTATATTCCTATAAGACTTCTCTCTTCTGCTGACAGGTGTATAACATGCATTAGGTCACTTGTAATCTAGCTCTTTATTACTAACTTTTCACATTCTCAGTCTCACAAATATGGAGGTGGGGAAGTAAAGAATCTGGAGGAGTCACAATTTAATCAGGTAATAGGAATGGGATTA
>JAZGTL010000340.1:0-17666 GCA_037349345.1 Oemleria cerasiformis | reverse complement strand
TTTTTTATTATTATTTTATACAGGTAGCCAGCTAAAATCTGTGAAAAACCGGGTTGATGAGGTGGACGAAGAGAACTTTGTGTATGGTTACACTTTGGTTGAAGGAGATCCATTGATAATGGAGAAGCTTGAATACATTTCTTACAAGGTTAAGTTTGAGGGTACAGCAGATGGTGGTAGTAGGAACAAAATGGTAAGCAAGTATCACACCAAAGGTGACATTGTGTTGAAAGAGGAAGACATAAAAGCTGGCAAGGAAAAGGCCTTGGGGATGTACAAAGTTGTGGAAACCTACCTCCTCCAAAACCCTCATGCCTATGCCTAATTAAACTTATTTGTACGTATAAAACAGGCCCAAAACAAAATTAATTTAGCTTATGGGGCTTGCTTCATCTTGATAAGGGTTCTTTAGTTCATAATGGTTGTCACTATATATATTTACTGGAATATTTTTTTCCGTATTGCTAATAGAAAGGAGATTCGAATTCAAATGCATATAACAAGTAGATTTGTTTCTACTTTAAAGTATTCTAAATTATAATGAAAAAAATTTAAATTCGGACGCATAGAAAAAATTTATCATTTCTATATATGACTATATCCTCATGTCTTCCATATATATTTACAGATGAAGCTAACTCTGCATTTTACAATTAATATCTAAACATGTTTGTTGAAATATTGAGAAAGGAGAAGAAAACCACACAATGTATTATTTTGTGAGCTAAGAATTTGAGAAGAAAAAAAAATAGAAATTGTCATGTGGAAGTCCTGGGGAAGCAAAAGGTGTCCCACAAAGAAGTTGAATAATGCATTATGCATATGAGGCTGAGCTAGTCCCACTCACCAATCTAGAAATTTATAAAACAAAAGGGATCCACTAGCGTGACGACTGACTTCATCGTGTTTATGGTGAACAAGTTGGCAGAAGCTACTTTTGAAAATTAATTTATAATGCATAATTTTTAAATAATAATTTCATTACGTTTATATGCAATGCATTTCTCGTTTTCTTTCTTTGTCTTTGTCGCTAGTTTTTTAATATTTTAATAACGTGTTTGATAATTATTCTGTTATTTATTTAATTTTTTTTATTTCAAATAAATACGATAGAATGAAGGAAGAATATAGTAGAAGAAATTAAGGATAAATGTTTAAAAAAAAGTTTGGATTAAAAAAAACTAAGGATAAAACTTATATCCACCCTTGGTGGTACGAGTGGTACTTGCTCGAACCACCTTTTAAATTTATCGAATGATCTGCATATATATATATATATATATATATATATATCATAATCAGAATTGTTCAACTCCTAAATCAAGATTTCAAGATCATCAATACAAAAAATCAACCAAATTGAAGATCATTTAGTCATTCATATGTGTAAACTAAATATACAGTTCACCATGAAGATCTTAGTAGTTACAAAAATCATTTATTTATTTGATACATATGAATGGCTAAATGATCTTTTCATCTTGTTGATTTTTTACATAGATGATCTTGAAATAATGATTTAGATAATGAACGATTCTGATTATGATATATGTACACAAAAAATGCGCTAACTCGATATGGTGGTACAAAAAGGTACCACTAAGGTGGGATGCAAGTATTATCCAAAAACTAAATTCAATTTTTATAGGATGTTTGATAACCATTTCGTTTTCACTTTTCACTTTTTATGCTTGAGATATGAGTAAATGATGAATAAAAGAATTTATGGATGAAGGAAGATAGGGTCCAAATGTCAGGGTCGGCCAAGGGGCAGGGCTACCAGGGCAACCACCTTGGGCTCAATAAGAACAAAAATGCCCAATTACTATAACCCTAATACTAGGAAAAAAAACTATATATATATATATATATATATAATTTTCATTTACTTGGGCGTCTGTTATGCGTGAAAAAAGGGAATTTTAGTTGCTTTGGAAGACTAAACAACATCCTTTTCAATTCCAACTTTCATTGTTTATTTATTTATTTTTATTTTTCTTTAAATATGATTAATTAATCATTAAAGTTTCATCATTCTCTTCTCTTTTTATTTATTTTATCTTCTGCAATCACCTAGGAAGATGTAGTTTTCATCTTCCTAGGTATTATATAATTTTGATAATTTAAAAGACAAAGTGAACCTAGAAACTTTTATTACTTGGTTTTTATAAAGATTACATTTTCTATAATTAGTGTGTGAATAGTAGGACACGTCTTACATTTTCACCCTAGGCCTTCAAGACCTTGGACCGACCCTGCCAAATGTAGCTGAAAAACTATAAAAAACCAAAAACCAAACTTATTTTTTGTGGATTTCACTTTTTTTTCTTTTCCCCTTCTTCCTTCTTTATCTATTTATCTCCATACCACACTCTTCTTTTATCTCTTCTAACTCTCTTATATTTTCTATATATTTTGTGCACAAAAAGTGAAAATAGAAAATTAAAAAAACAGAAAGGTTATCAAATGTCTCCATAGCTTTCACTTTTAAGATTTTGTTTTCATTCATTCTTCTGTATTTCTTCATCTTCATACTATTCACTCTTCTTCCTCCTACGTTTTTTCTTATATCTTCTTCATATTTCATACGTAAAAGGTGAAAATTAAAAGTTAAATGGTTATTGCTAATACTTAGTGAGAAAGAGATGAACTAAAATGTAAAAAGCACACAATTCACATTCCAGATCAGCTAGTCTAGAAGAGAACGAAAGAAAAGTGACCTGCTGGGGTGGTTTTTTCCCGTGTTGAAAAGTCAACTTTAGGCTACATTTGGTCCATGTTGTACATTTGATTTTGATTGTATTTGAAGACTTAAATAATATGATTATAGAAACCAATTAATTTCCAAGCAGCAGCATCCACACCTAAAGACTAAAGCTGTTGCTTACTAACAAAACTTCCTGTGTCTTCATATTCTTCCCATCTCATTTCCATTCCTCTCTTTTTCTCTTCGTTTTAATTTGATTTGATTCCAAGTGTTGTTGGTGAAGCACCAAATTAATTAGCCAACATGGGTGTCACCAAAATCAGCCAGAAGTTTGTAACACAGGTAACTCCAGAGAGGATGTTCAAGGCCTTGATCCTTGATGCCCACAATCTCTGCCCCAAGCTCATGTTTTCCTCCATCAAAAGCATCGAATTCCTCCAAGGCGAAGGAGAAGTTGGAACCATCAAACAGATCAACTTCACTGAAGGTTAGTGATTACAGATCAAAGTCAACAACCCTCCCTCTTTTTTCTTTTTCATATTTCTACATGTTTTGTTCTTGTCTGAATTTGTTTTGGATATGATGTGCAGCTAGCCCTTTCAGATATGTGAAGCACCGGATCGATGCGCTGGACAAAGAGGCACTGAGCTGCAGCTACACTTTCATTGAGAGCGACGCGGCGGATTGCTTGATGGACAGGATTGAGTACATTACTTACGATGTCAAGTTTGAGGGATATGGCAGAGGAGGATGCATCTGCCATTTGACAAGCACTTACAAAGCCAAAGATGACATCCATATCAAAGAAGAGGACATTGAGCTTGGCAAGGACAGAGCCATTGGGATGTATGAAGTTTTGGAAGCCTACCTCATGGCACACCCTCGAGCCTACACTTGATTCATTCATTCTCAAGCTTTTGGGGAAATCTGCTGTGTACGATATATCTAACATGTTGTTCATGTTGTGATCCTTTTTTTCCACAGGTGTTTTTTCTTCTTCTTCTTTTGTTTACTTTCTTGTTGTTGTACAAGCTTGTGATTAAGATAAATATATCATTTTGGTTCTAATTTGCTTGATCTGTGGCCATGTTATGTTGTCTCTGGTGTCTATAAAAGTAGTTCATCCTAATTTTTTAAATTTTCTTTTATATTAGAAAGTTCATCTAAATTTGTTTACACAAAAATGTCTAACAAGGTTAGTCTGGTTGAAATTCTAGCCTCATATATATGGAGCTGATGCAAGATTTAGGATTTTGAAAAATGTGAGATTGAAGGGTTTCACGGCGTCGGATTTGGCTTTTCTCTACAGCCTTTTTTAAATTTCTTGGTGATTTCCATCATGGATCATCTCTCTTGTTCCTAAAAATCTTTATGTTGGATTTTCATTCAACCGTGTTTATTGAAAGTTCTTGTAGGCAAATCTCAATTGTATGAATCTTGTTAATGCATGAGCATGAGGCTCCACAAAAACTTGACAATTGGTAAACAACCCAACCCCTTCAGGTAATATGCTTATGCAGCCCTTAAGATATTCCACTCCTTTCTGAAATTTTGGAATCATTTGGAGCCCTACACCAAATAATACTCGGGAAGTTACTTGATGCATACAAATGAAATGGCTGGTGTTGGTCTCAAAATGAGTCCCGGATTGCGTGGTGAATTGAAATCCATAAAGATAGATCTACCGGAATAGAAATACATAAAGATAAATCTACCGGAATAGAAAATAGAAATGTATAGAGTAAAAACTTTGTGGTGGTCGGGGACCTATAACAATGAACGAGAGCATCCTATTTCTCCTAGTTTGGGTCTCATCATCACAGCTATGCAAGATTGTCTTCAGCCTTTGCTCAGCGATCTTGATTACTATTAAACGTTGAAGTTTTACATTTGATTTTGAGCCTAACTGATTCCCAGTCTCGATTCTGCCGCTAACTTGATTGTATCTTTTGACGTTGCAAAGAATTATTTTCTCCCTTGCTAATTTTGAGTCACTCTTCAATGTCTTGGACCTCTTGGTTGACTATAAGATCATGTCCCCATTCAATTATGAATGGAGATAGTATTGACCACCATGTATGACTGTATGTGGACAAACTTGAGACCAATGGGTTTTATATTGATTTAAGGCCCAAAACTCAAAAGTATAATGAGACTATAACTTAGTCACGTTACGTGAAATTCAAGCCAAGTCATGCACAATATGAGCCAAATTAGGCGGGAATTTGAGCCATTTTGACCCAAAATCCATGAGGTGAATAAGATTGGAACTTGAGTCGAGTTAGACAAAATTTAAATCGAATAGAGCAGAATTCTAGTTGAATAGGTAGAATCAAGTCGAGTCGGGTAGAATGTGTGATTCGAGATCCATCACTTATGAAACTCACGAAACATAAGACTAAACTGAGATCCATCACTATCACGTATTGAATGCACGCTGAACTCCATCAGTGCCACATGTACGTGCTAAACTCATGTACAAACAAATAGTTTTGGTGTTTGGAGGGCAAGGGGTTTATTGGGGGCTTGGTTCCCTCCAAACGCTTAAAGGCGAGGGAAGCTGTTTGGACGGTAAGCTGTTTAGTTAGATGACTGAGTCTTGATGTCTAATTTTGTTCACTTAATCTTCGGTTATTCACGCTAGTTTATTTAGCAAATTTTGGGTTAAATTTTGTTTGAAACAATTCAGCGCCGCCCATGTGTTAAAATGATGTATTTTCTTAGTTGATCTTTGAAGTTTGAAACTAAAGTCTAACTTAGTGACCAAAATACTTTGAAAACCAGTCTATGGCTGCATCTATTATAATCAAGCATTCTTATATACCAAAATGGACTTCACCAAACTACACATCATCATCTCAAACTTGAGTTATAAATATACCTCCAGTGATTTACAGGTTCCCACAACTCCCTACACCCAGTTTTGTATCTCTTCCTTTACATTTACAACTAATCAACCAAATCATGGGCGTGACAAGTATTACACAAGAGTTTCTCTGCCCAATTTCCCCGGCACGCATGTTCAAGGCTCTGATCATAGACTCTAAGAATCTGTTACCCAAGTTGCTGCCCCAGTTCATAGCAAGTATTGATGTTACTCATGGAGATGGAGGAGCAGGAAGCATTGAGCAAGTCAACTTCACACAACGTTTGTAATCTCAGTTCTGACACAAACAAACTATTAAGATTTCCGAGTCGGTTCAAGGCCCACCATTATATGTGTTGTATTTGTTTTCTCTAAATTTATAATGTGGCGGAATTTTATTATTCAACACAAATAACAACAGATGAACACTTATGTTTTAGCACTTGTCAAGTTTTTTATTCTATGTTTCTTTGTGTGATTGAATGTTTTGTTTGGTTTATATAATGTAGGTGGCCATTTCACATACGTGAAGCACCGAATCGACGAACTTGACCAAGACAATTTTGTGTGCAAGTACACTATGATTGAAGGAGATGCATTAGGTGACAAGCTTGATTCTATTGCTTATGAGGTCAAGTTTGAGGCGGCTAGTGATGGAACCTCAATCTGCAAAATGACTAGTAAGTACAACACCATTGGGGATTTTGAGGTCAAAGAAGAGGAAATCATAGCAGGCAAAAACAGTGCTATGGGGATATACAAAGTTGTAGAAGCCTACCTCTTACAAAACCCCCTTGTTTATGCTTGAACTCTGGGGTCTTCGTCGTCCATGGAAGTTGGAACCTCTGTTATTTATACACTTACAAGCATTCAATTCTATACATACATATATCATATATGGTGCTGCAAATTCATTGTTTGAAACCCTTGTTAACTCTCAACTAGGATTGACATCAGGAATGTTGAAACTTTTCTGATTATTATCTGCCAAATTAGCAAAGCATTTCCACCATGCAACCACCAGCCTCTATGGGCTCGTTTGGTGAGTAAGGAGATTAGAGAGAGTACTAGACATAAACTTATCCATTTCAATCCCATGAAAATAGTATACTTAGAAACGGTAAATTTTCTTTTATATCTCATCCTATCTAATTCTCCTACAATGAAATCACCTCCATTTTTTACATCCAAAATATATTGAATTTGAAGAGTTATCGAATCCAATCATATCTTACTCACGGAACATGGCCTATATTCCTAATGTCCAATCAACGACGTCAAGAGAAATTGAAATCCTGTCAATTTCCTTCACTGTTTATTAGGGAAATGGACTTTGTTTTCAACCGTGTTGCAAATACAATTGCAACCTCAGCAACTTGGTCCATATGAATATGATAGATGGCTGCCTCAATGGAAAAGCTAGCCAATATTCTTTACTATCTTTACTCTTTAGCTTGCTTGTATATTCCCCTCTCATCCCCAACTCTTTCATTTCCTGCTGTAATCTTTTTGTTTAATCACAAAAGTATGCATCCCCACGCGGTATAGTGAAGCCTCAACACACTAGATCAAACTAGAACCTAACTCCACAAGTCACACCTAGAGCTCATAGCTTTTGTTTATTGTTTTAATATATATCAACATACATATATAGTTAATTGAGCTGAATTTGTTTTGATCCTTTTGGATGTCGGTAAAAGCAGCATTGATGAAAAACTAATGCCCAACATGAATTCAACTTAGGCCCAACATGAATTCAACTTAGGCCACTAACCTTTAATTTCTTTGTTAATAGAATATATATACTAATCTATAGAAGGGAAAAACTCGCCTAAACTATAGTCCAGATAACTCTGACTTTATGTCCGTTTACACATCAAAATAAGTGTACTATCAATGACATAATGAGAAACACGGAATACAGCATTCGCTAGCATTACACCCTAAAGCATCGAGAATTCACCAAAAAAATCTCCAATTTATTGATTAAGTTTGAACCAGACCACCAAGAAACGTTTAAACAACAATGCTAAGTTTTTATTCTTTTTTCTAATTTTGATTCCGTAGCTGGACCAAGAACAAACAGTAATATGTTGTGAAATTAAGAACGTATAGAAAATGGAAGAACGTATGGGAGGCAATAAGAAAGTAATCTGGAATTAGATTAGGAACAAATAATAAACAATAAGTTTATATAGCTAGGGTTTTGGGTATATGTGAGTAAAGACACATATACCCTTTACATGTAATACCCACTAACTAATATTTATTTACAACATTTCTCCTTGGATATTTCATGTAATAGTGTTGTTTGGATGCGCACCTATGTGTTGCCTCGTTAAAATCTTGTTAGGTAATAAAAACCCTATGAGACAAAAACAACCATGGTCGAAGGAAAAAGAGTGCATCGCGCGTGGATACGAAGTAGTCGCATCAGAACCTCCGGAGGTGGTTGAAGTCGTCTCTTTTGGATAATGAGCAAATAGTACGTCTATGGGATAGGATGCATTAGAGTTGCTACACCAAAACCTTACCCGGTAACCCAGTGGGAAAAACCCGTGGTCGAAGGGAAAATATGAGCAAATGCATATGAATCAAATGGTGGCATCTTCTGGATGCAGTGTCAATGGGGTGACCATACAAAAAGTGTGCCTCGTTAAAATCTAACCAGGTAACAAAACCCAATGGGACAAAATAACCCTCGTCGTAGGACAAAAGAGTACACGATGGTCAAGTGAGTATGCTTCGAGATACTCAGTATACTTCGGGATACTTGGTATCCTTCAGGATACTCTCGTTGATATCGACTCCCCCTGAAAACTATAGACTATGTAGATCAGTCAGTCTATGTAAGCTAATACCTCGAACATGATGTTGGATTGTAGCCTTTGGTAATGACTTGGTAAAAAAGTCTGCATGGTTGTCTTGAGATCTGATTGACTTGATTTCAGTCTTCTGATGCTCTTGTTGTTGTTGGTTGAAAAAAATTTCGGTGCAATATGCTTTTTGTTGTCTCCTTTAATGAAATCGGTCTTCATCTGCTCGATGCAGGCAGCATTATCTTCGTAGATAATCGTCGGTTAATTATTGGTGGAATGCAGTCCACTAGTACTTCGAATATGCCCTGTAATGGCTCTCAACCATATACATTCACGAACTGTTTCGTGAATAGCTATAATCTCTGCATGATTCGAAGAGGTGGTAACAAGGGTCTGTTTCGTAGACCTCCAAGATATTGTTGTGTTCCCAATGGTAAAGACATAACCAGTTTGGGAATGTGCCTTGTGTGGGTCTGATAAGTAACCTGCATCGGCATACCTAACAAGGTGTGCATCATGCCAAGGATCAAGAGGGTTTGATCCATTCCTCGATGCATAGGGACAGAATAAACCCATATCCGTCGTACCTCTGAGATATCGAAAAATGTCTTTTATGCCATTCCTGTGGCGGCGTGTTGGCACAGAGCTATATCTAGCTAGCAAGTTCACAGCAAATGAAATGTCCAGTCTAGTACATTGAGCCAAGTACAATAAAGCGCATATTGCACTTAGATATGGAACTTCTGGTGTCAATATCTCTTCATTATCGTCTACGGGACGAAACGGGTCCTTCTTAGGATCTAGACTACGGACGATCATGGGCGTGCTTGAAGGTTTCGCTTTATTCTCATTAAAGCGTCTCAACATCTTCTGGATGTAATTCGATTGATGGACTAAAATCTCATCTGCAAGGTGCTCGAGCTCCAGGTCGAGACATAAGTTTGTTCTCCCAAAATCCTTCATTTCAAATTCTAACTTCAAGTGCTTAGCATTTTCTTTTATCTCTTCTGGAGTTCCAATCAATAGCAAACCTGGAATTTTTTTTCTTAATAAACATGCATGAGCATAGTTCATTATTCACATATCTCATCCTGATCAAATTTTCACTTAGACGGTTATACCACATTCGTCCGGATTGTTTTAATCCGTAAAGTGAACGTCTCAAACGAATGGAGAGTGTGTTATGTGGTCAGGAACTATTTGCATCAAGTAGTTGTGATCACACCCATAAGCTGCATACTCAGTTTTTCGGAAACTACCAAACTGATAAGGTAGCTAAACGTAATGACGTCCATTACGGGAGAATACGTCTCCTCGTAATCAATCCCCGTGCCTTGAGAAAATCCTTGCACCACTAAACGAGCTTTGTATCTTACAATCTCGGTCATCTTATTATGCTTCCTTACAACTACCCGTTTAAATCCTACGGGTTTAACATGGGGAAGTGTGGGAACGACATGTCCAAACACCTTCCTTTTTGTCAAGGAATCTAATTCGACCTAGATTGCTTCTTTCCATTTTGGCTAGTCCTCTCTACATTGGCATTCATCTACGGAGCCAGGTTCGATGTCATCACTAGTTATTATTTCGGTAGCTACCGCGAATACAAATATATCATCGATGATAATATCGTTCTGATTCCATATCTCACATAAGCATGCATAATTTATCAAGATCTCTCTATTCTCGGAAGTGGGTTCAGACGTTAGAGCGTCCCCCAACATCATCTCTTCTAGGACAGGCCCATAAACCGGAATTATATCGTGAGATAGATCAGTTGATATTAAGATGTCTAAGGGATTCGATTGTGGCAAATTATCGTCTTCCGGGATGAGAATCCTTCGAACCTAGTGGTCTACCTCACTTCTGGGTAGGGACATATGACTGGTTAGCCGCCATGGTGGTACCTCGTACGTCTGGGACGACTCGTCCATCTGGAACGACGCATCCTACAGGGACGTCTATCCTTGCAGGCACATTTGCATCAAGTATATGTGTTCTCTTCACTTTAGCTAGATCAGAGAAAGCGTCTGGCATGTTATTAGCTACACTCTGTAGATCTAGAATTCTCCGCACTTCATTCTCACATTGTGCGATTTGGGGATTGAGATGAGACATAGTGGGGGCATTCCACGTCAATTCACGTCGTTCTTCAGGAGCGATGACGTTCTTATCTCTCCCTAACGGCGGGAAGACTGTCCCATCGAAGTGACTATCCGCAAATGTAGCGGTAAAGAGATCGCCTGTCAAGAGCTCTAAATAGCGTATAATAGAGGGGGATTTGTAACCGACATATATGCCCCTCCTTCGTTGAGGACCCAATTTTGTTTGTTGTGGCGGCATAATTGGCACGTAAGCTGCACACCCAAAGACGCGTAAGTAAGAAACTTCAGGTTCGTACCGAGTCACCAGCTGTAACGCGGAATAAGAATGGGTGGCAGTGGGCCTCAATCGAACCAACATGGCTGCATGCAAAATTGCATAACCCCACGTAGAAGATGGAAGCTTGGTGCACATAACCAAGGTTAATGAGTGTTTATGCGAGACCATTCTGGGTGAGAACATGGGGGAACCGAATGTTCAATAGCAATCCCAAGGGACATGCAATAATCATCGAAAGATTTTGATGTAAACACTCTGGCATTATCGAGTCTTATAGACTGTATAAGATAATCCGGGTGGTGGGGCCCTCAATTTAATGATATGGGTGAGGAGTCAGAAAATGTAGCATTGTGTGTAGATAATAGGGTAACATGTGACCACCTTGTCGATGCATCAACCAAAACCATGAAATATTTAAATGGTCCGCATGGTGGTTGGATAGGTCCACAAATCCCCGTGTATTCTTTGCAAGAAAGGGGTAGATTCTTTACTCATCTTTGCTTATAATGGTCTAGTATTCAACTTTCCCATCGAGCAAGCTTGGCATAGTGTTTCACTAAACACAAGGTCCTTATTAGTAAGGGGATGCCCGTGTGATGAATTGAGGATACGGCACATCAGACCTTGACCTTGGTGTCCCAAACAGTCATGCCATAATAAGTAGTTGTTGGGGTTAGATAGCTTCTGGCTAGCTTCTCCAATGTACACTTATGGTCGTACAGGTTGGAGGTTATGCAAAGGTACTCCACTTCCTTTTCCATTGTGGTTTCAACGTAATAACCGTTGGCTCGAATATCCTTACAACTCAATAACGTTCTTCTAGAATGTGGAGAATGTAAGGCCTCATTGATGGTAAATTCAGTACCATTGGACAGCATAAAGTGGGTGGCCCTCAATCAGGTTGGATTGGCCTGATATGGTTGTCACAGAGGGATGAGTAGGCAACAAGTTTGCAAAAAATTCCAATCTTGGAGTATAGTGTGTGTAATAGCACTGTTAGCTAGACAACAAACTTCCCCACAAGACATGCCTATTCATGAACTTAATTCAATGGATCACATGTTGAGAATAAATATTTGTATTGAATTAAATCATATTTGGCCAAAAATCAGATTTTCAAATCGAAAAACATAAATCACCAAATTAATTCGTATGTGGGGAACTGATCATTCGACTAAGTTGGTCTCTCGAGTTCCGCAACTGGCGTAATACTCATCTGTAACTTGCGTTGGTGCACGGTAGGTGCAATACCAGTGATCTATTCCTCCACATCTAAAACACAGATCTTCCTGATTCTGGTTCAAATGGCGACGGGCCGGACTAGTGTTTCTTTCATTTCAGGCCTTGGGGGCTGAGAGAGCGCGTACCCACCACATGTACCTCGATCACGGGTACTTGGTTTACGGGCGCCTTTGGTCGCATGCGCCATGGTTGCACTGATGCCAGTCATAGGGGTTCCCTTCCAGGTCTCGGGAGGTTGGGCATTTTGCCTCTACCACGACCCAGGTTTCTCCTTTTGTTGTTTGAATCGCGATGAGCAACGACATTTGCTTCAGGCAGTTTCATTTGCTTCAGTCAATCGTGTTTGCTTCAGGCAATGATGTTGCTCTAGTACCAGCTGGTCGGAATTGATCATTTTGCAGTAGCAAACTGTTGTTTGTTTCGACAAGCAACATGGCAGTGATCAATTTCACGAATTTGGTAAATTTCGTATCCCTGTATTGATTATGCATGATCAAACAAAAGGCAGGGAAAGTGGAGAAAAATCTTCTCAATGAGGTCAGCTTCAGTAAGCTCCTCCACACAATATTTAAGAAGTGACTGGATCCGTCATATCTCCGAATTATATTCATTCGCGGATTAATAATCCTGAAAAACGGATGTTATGCTAGTCATTTCTTGCTTCTGGCAAGAAGATGTCCCGATGATGATTAATCTACTCTGCTAGAGCCTCTAAAAGGAACAAATAATCGCATTTAGTGCTTTGGGCAAACTCATCCATAAGCGACTAATAAGAACTCCAGGTTTTATAACATGGTATGATAAACCGGATTTAAACATGTAAAATCTACAGGTTTTATCATGTCTAGTGAATTTATGAAGGAAACTTCGAGTTCCTTTTTCTTTTATAGCATTACCGAAATCCCAAGTTCGGTGTTTGTACTAACTACTAGTTCATTTCTGAATTTCTAGTTCGATGTTTGTATGAACTACTGGTTCATTTCTGAATTTCTAGTTCGTTTATGAACTTTTAGTTCGTTAATAAACTTATGGTTAAATTAAGTACATGCATTTCCTAACAAAATAATCTAAGGAAATGTAATAGTTGAACAATTAAAATAAATCCTAAAGATTTGTTTGGAATTATTTAACCAAATACTTCTAGCATGAAATGGCTTAATAGGTTAACTAAATGCTTCTGGCATGAAATAGTTTAATAGGTTAACTAAATGCTTCTGACATTGAAAGCTTAAATAGACGATATGATTTTATATATCACAATAACACAAGTAGCATTTCCATGACCATGAGGTCCATGTTTCAATCCCAAGTGATGCAAAGAATATCAATGTTTTCCTTTGTTTAACTTCACTGAGTTGACTCGGGTAGACCAAGTTGGGTTGAACCGGTTTGGTTGGACCAAGTCGAGTCAAGTTGACCGGCTCGGGTTGAGTTGATGGGTCCAGTGGAGTTGACCGGCTGGGGTTGGCCGGTTCGGGTTGACTTGTGACCCATGACCAGTTGGGTTTGGGCTTCGGCCTGCATGGGTGATTGAGCTGCTCAATTAATTGGTGTTTGATGGTGCATTACTGCTTTCCCTTTCAAGGATGCCGCAAGCTGAGAACCCAGGCCAATCATGATCATCATCATCACATGCCCATGATCATATGATCATCATCAAACATCAAACAGAGAAGCCAACCATGAATTAACCATTATCAAAATCATATGCACCGTGAATTCATCATCAATTATCAAACATCAAAGCATACGCAGCAAGGATAATGGACAATTATCAAAGGACAAAGGTACGGCAGAAACAAAATTTCACTAGTACAAACATCAATCCGATATATGATGATAATATATATCACATAATCATGTTATGCCAAACATCAAAATCAATTAATCTAAATTCATATAATCCTAGAGTTCATGTTTCTAATGTTTGATGTTTCTAGTTGATCAACAATAAAATAATGACCATTAAAATAAATTTAAATTTCGGAAACCTACTTGATTTTGCAGAGCAATAATCCTCTTCATGAACAATCTCCAATTCCAAAGCTATCGTGCTTGTGAAACCAAAAACGTATAGAAAATGAAAGAACGTTTGGGAGGCAGTAAGAAAGTAGTCTGGAATTAGATTAGGAACAAATAATAAACAATAAGCTTATATAACTGGTACTTTGGGCATACGTGAATAAAGACATATATACCCTTTACATGTAATAGCCACTAACTAATCTTTAATCAACTTTACATGCCCAGCACTATAAAGTCCACTTCCAAACTTTGGCCACAACCTCATAAGGTACACAAGAATTCAACACAATTTACCCACAACTACTAGCTTTCTGGTCAAAATATGGTCCTAAAGCAAGTAAAACCTATTAAACCCAAAAGCAATCATATGAAACTATCAGCATTTCTCATGAATAGATACATAACTAATATGATTCCTACTTGACACTTGGTAGGTGCTAAATGGTTGGAGCTTGGCCGTACATCTAATCTTTCCCAAAGAACGGCCATAATCGAAACTCAGAAGCATCAAGCAATTTTATATGTTGCAGAAAACAAGCTTACTTATACAAAGCTTGTTCACATTTCCAATACAAATATCAGAAAAAAGACAATGACCAAAGTCAAACAACTTTCGAAACTGATAGCTCCTAAGATTCGATCAATGCTGAAACTGTGGTCCAATTCAGTTCATTCAAGACATGAACATAAGCACATTGCATAACATTGTTTTTTTTCTTCTTAAATCTTTTTATATAAATATTCATTTGGAATGTTGACTTATCAATGTATATTTTTCAACTTATCAATAAAATTCACTCGTATCGTATCGTATCGCCAAGCTTTGATAGAATATAACATTAAAATTAGCTCATCCTATTTTCAAAGCCCGAGTTCATGCATGCATACCACCCTACACCGAATTCAAACTTCCATTGCAATTCGGATTAGACTAAACATAGCACTTGATTAAAGAAAGAAAATAAAACGGCCAAAAAGTTAAAAGTTTTGGTGTAAACTCTTTAATTTGGCCTGTGAAAGAATCTCCACTCCAATCTCTATCAAGCTTTAAGATTAAAATGAAAGAGGTATATATGCCTTTGATGCTTTCCAGCCCTAGTTTTTTGTCATATTCAATTACGTAACATGTATTGATCCATCCATCCATCTTTGCTTGTGCCAAAAGGATTCGATGCCTTTAAATTAATTAAGCCATGAGTGCATGATGAAAAATGTAAACAAACAAACTCAGCAACCCCCCACGAATATTACTGGTTTAGTAGTATTTATATCTACTTTATTAAATAGTATATGCATGGATGGAAATATCGTTATATGCACAATATTTCCGTCGATATATCCGTATTTTTGGGTCTCGACATGAAAATATGGGGGGGAAAGAAATATCCGCGATATTTCCGTGGATATACTCGTATTTAAGGGTCTCAGCATAAAAATAGGGGGGAAGAAAAATCTTCCCCCACTTTCCACGATATACGTATTAGTTTTATATACTTTCCACGATATACGTATTAGTTTTATATAAGTATTATTGGATACTTAAGTTTTTCCCAAAATTTCACTCAAAATTTTCAAATTTTGAACTAAATTTCAAACATTTTTTTGTTGAGCATGAATGATATCGATATCGATATTTTTTTTGTTGAGTATGAACGATATCGATATCAAAATATCCGTTGATATTTCCATAAATTTGACTGTCGATATTTCCGTGAAAAATGATATTTTCGTGAAAAACGATATTTTCATCCTTGAGTATATGGCATCTCCAGCAGAATTGCTAAATTTACGCTAAATTCTAATTAAAATAGTTAGCATTAAGCCAAAATTTAAGCTAAATTCTAACTAAAATAATTAGAATTAAGCCATGAGTGCATGATGAAAAATGTAAACAAACAAACTCATCAACGGGCCACGAATATTACTAGTTTAGTAGTATTTATATCAAATTTATTTACAGTATATGGCATCTCCAGCAGAATTGCTAAATTTAAGTTAAAATAATTAGAACATCTCCAACATAATCCCTAAAACACATTTTTTTACCTAATTTACGGATTTTCAAAGAAAATATGACTCCAACAGAGTCCATATCTCATTCCCTACTTTAGATATTTGATATTTTAGGGTTCTTGATGCCTAAATTTAACAAATATGAGAGAGAAAATAGCAATTGTTCTCTCTTCTCAATATGATGAATTTCATTCAAATTTCAAAATTTTAACTTGAAATAAATAATAAAATATTTAAGATTTGTCAAAATAGAGAACTCTATTGGAATAAAATTATTTAAAGCAGTTTGCTAAAATAGTTGGAAAGTTATTTTAGCAAACTGTTTTAGAAAAGTTTACACCGACATTGTTCTCTATTTTGGCAAATTTCAATTATTTTATTATTTGTTTCAAGTTAAACATTTGAATTTGAATAAAAATCATCCCATGGAGAGGATATAGCAATTGCTACTTTCTCTCCCCTGTTTGTTAAATTTAAGAATATAGAACTCCTAAAATGTTAAAATTCTAAAATAGCGAATGGAATATAAATTCTGCTGGAACTCTATTTTTTTTTTAAATCCCCAAGTTTAGTAAAAAAAAATGTGTTTTAGAGATTATGTTGGAGATGCAAAGTGGCTAGTAGTATTCCTACCTATTTCATTGTGCAGTGGGAAAATCTTGAGTCCAACGTACGTAAAGAGCGAATGTGTATAATTCTCACCTCCAATATCCTTGTATAAAAAATAATGAAAAATCATGAGCTGCCGATCTGGTTGCTACCTCCACCTCTCTATCAATCTTAGCTTTAATCCATCTTTCTGTGGTCGGTTTTGGATATCCTAATAAGCTACAACTACACATACCTCCCTCAACAATAAAAAAGCAAAATTCCCTTTCTTCAACCCACGCCCTCAAAACACCCCCACCCTTTAACATTTTGAATCAATCTCCAATATTTTTTACTCTCCTTGGAAAAATTGAAAAGGAGATTCCTTGCATGTCCCACATCTTTTGCCTTTCCATTATTCTTTTTCCTTTCCTCTACAAATAAAATGCCACCTATTATGATTCTTCATTCATACTCTCCCTTCCCCTCTTCCCCCTCTTCCCCCACCCTCTGGTTTCTCTCTTTTCTCCATTGCCTCTCATGGCTCCAGAACTAGAGGTATGTGAAATGGTTCCTAATTATTAGTAATATTATGCTTCTAACATGATATGTATTAGTGCACTCCAACGTTAACGGCTCTAACCCTATCGGTTGTTTTTTTCTCGATCAAATGCAGAGACCTCGAGTTACAGAGATACATGTTCGAATGGACTGCAATGGATGTGTGCAAAAGATCAAGAAAGCACTACATGGCATCAATGGTAAGAATTCACAACTTCAATCGCCGTCCCCTAATATAATTTGTATAAAAAGAGAAAACCCAACTCATAATTTGAGCGAGCTCTCATTTTCTACAGGTATATATGACCTATACATCGACTTTCCTCAACAAAAGTTGACAATAATTGGGTGGGCAGATCCTGAGAAGATAGTAAAAGCCATTAAGAAGACCAGGAAGATTGCCACCATATGTTCCCATACAGAACAACAAACAGATCCTCCTGCTTCACCAACAGAACAACCA
>JAZGTL010000339.1:0-55964 GCA_037349345.1 Oemleria cerasiformis | reverse complement strand
CTTCAGAGCCACCACGCTTGTCAAAACGATACATGGAATCATTAAATTGCAATTATAAACCTAAAATCTAACCTCATAAACCTCGGGAGGTATACACGCGTCATAACTAGAAACGCAGCCACTTCGGACGCCTAAAACTACCCCTAAACGATGTCCGATTGACCCAAAACCTGCGTCAACAGGTCCGGAACATCGAGAGCTTTGAAACTTGTGGTCCCCGGAGCTCAAGGAGGAGCACCACGCGCCGGTGAAAGGTCAGGAACACCCTTCTCACGTGCAACAACAGCGTGGTATTCGTCCCCTACCTCTAGTTGCGGTTACTGTTCATCGCAGAAAAATCCTCCATAACGACCCTAAACTTCCAAGCTTCATAACTTTCTCAATTCTCAACGAATTTCAATGTTCTAATAATGGAAATTAATCTACTCGATCCAAGAAATTCAAATATGAAGTCCATATTGAGAAACCTCATTTGTGGTGGCCGAAAATGGACAGGAAGTTTCGGCCCATATTCAAAGCTCCACCCCATGGTCCATGGCGGTCCTCATGGCTCATGGAGGATATGGATGAGTTCGTGAGGTCGAGAAGAAGATTATGGTGGGTTTAGTTTTGGTCGAAAAGTCCAAAATCAAAATCCAAATTTTAGGGGTTCTTGGTTTCTCACGGGAGAAAGGGTAAAGAAGTTTCGGGAGAGAGAAGAGAGTGTGTTAAGAAAAAATCTGGAGAAAAGGAAGATAAAGTCGTCCCAAAATATCTACCTTCCCAAATTATGAAAATACCCCTCAAGGTTATAAACCCATATCTCCCACATTCGGGCTCCGTTCTTTCGCGTCCCGCCTATCTATGAACTCGTGAGTTCGAGATCTACACAACCGTTCAAGAAAAGTTTCCAAAAGTTATCTCCAAACGAAAAGTGACTTTCGATCCCTAATGGTAAAATTGTCCTTTCCCTAATTAAATTCCCAAATTACTTTAATTTATGGTCCTGGTTGTTACATGGGGCCCACCTTTAAAAAAATCTAATTTTGCAAGTAAATGCGGGAGTACTCCGCAATGGGAATCATTACATTTGATTTGATTCCCATTACCCCTAAGTAAACACGCCCTGAAATTTGCAAAAAAATATCATAAAATTCACAAAATTCTTAAATTTAAAAAAAATATCATAAAATTCACATATCCAAAATTCGCATATCCAAAATCATATCCAAAATTAACATATGCAAAATTCACCTAAAATTCATATCCAAAATCATACCCAAAATCATATGCGAAATTCATATCCAATATTCACATATCTGCAAATCATATCCAAAATTCATATACAAAATTCTAAATTTCTTAAATTCAATCCTAAATTCACTCCTAAATACATTTCCTAAATTCAATTCCTAAATCCAATCCAAATTTCAATTCCTCTATTCACAAATATGATAGAGAGAGAGACTTACAGTGGCAGGGAGTGTAAGAGAAAGTGGCGGCGGCGGCGGCGAGAGAGAGGCACTTTGCGTGGTTTTAATTGACTGGAAGGATTTGCCTGACAAATATATTCGTCATGCCCACTTTAATGAGTTCGTTGGGTTACAAGAACCAGTAAGATTCTTCGGGCGAGTTACCAAAAGCTCGTCGGGCAAAATGAGGCGGTAAATTTGATTTCACGCGAGAATTTTGCCGGAAATTTTGATTATTCGCCAAAAAACAAATGCGGGAGTATTTTTCACTTTGCCCGATGAAAAATGAATCTTATCCGATGAAATTTTGAAGCTCTACCCTATGAAACTATGAGTTCGTCGGGCAAAAGTGGTTTGATTTATGAAAATATGGGTAATTCAAACACTAGGCCCAACGATTGAATTTCCTAGATCGTGACCTTTCACTTTGTGGTTTTACGTGTCTAGAGCCTCACCGTCGAAAATCGTCATGTTTTAAGGAGTTTACGTGTCTAGACAATTAAGTTTGTGAATTTAAAGGCGTTTTCAGAAGTTTACGTTCAATTGATATTCAAACAATGGAATTAGAAGAAATTGAACATTCACTTTGTGCTTTTATGTGCCTAGACCTCGCTCGTAAAATATCGTGAGGTTTTGAGGTGTTAAAGTCGTTCGATCGTCAAAAAATATTTTGTTACCGTCGAATTGTCGAGCACCGTTACCTAATCCCGGAAATTCCAAATTGGCTAATTTTTCGCATTGGCGATCTATGAGTACGTGCAATAAATGTGGACCGTTAGTTCGGTTGATATCTTTTTGTTAATTATTGAAAATCGTAAAATAAGCTCATTCATCAATATACAAACGATTTTGGTTCATTGATATACAAACGATTGAATTTGACCGATCTAACCGTTCAATTTGTGGTTTTACGTACCTAGACCTCGCCCGTAAAAAATCGTGAGGTTTTGAGGAGTTAAAGTCATCAGATCGTCAAAAAATAGTTTGTTATCATCGAATCGTCGCTCACCGTTACCTAATCCCGGGAATTCCAAGTTGGGCAATTTTTCGCTTTGGCGATCTATGAGTACGTGCAATAAATGTGGACAGTTAGATCGTTCCATTTCATTTTGCAAGTAATTTAAAACCGTTCTTTAATAATTAAATGTAAATGCAATCTTGTATATATGGCCCGACGAATATACAATATGTTCTCCGGGCAAAGTTCCATTTTCGGCAAAGAACCAATGAATATTGGACAACGTGACCCGACGAACATATTGTATATTCATCAGGCAAAGTTTCTGAACCATTTTTTTTGTCAAAACTCTATTCACCGTTTTATCAAAAAAACTAATTTTGCAACCATTTCCATCCCTTTTCAAATATAGTACATTGCCAAGTCACTTTGAATGTTGTCACTTCAGGTATGTATACGAGGAGTTACAATTGATCGACGACTTTACTATAAATGTAAATAAATAAATTTGGTACTTAGTTTGAAGTGCATGCAGTAAATGAATGAATGAAGATAGTGGGTTTGGTGCTAATACTCCATGAATCAATATGGTATGTTGAAGATGTGGTTCACTCACTGAAGGTCTCTTTGGGGTTCAATGAGACTCTGAACCTGGAGCAGATCAAGGCTCTGGAAGTTGTTCTTCCATCAAAGCCGGGAGCGTCTAAGCTCATAGATATGGAGGTGGAAGGGTGATATTTGGCTTCTCTTAAAAAAAATTGGACAAAGTTAGGACATGTTATAGGAATGTTGGGACATTCCAAATGACTGTGGGTTAGAAGGTTGCCCAACGAATTACTTAGTTCGTCGGGTAAAGTTGAAAACTTAGTTTTGCCTCGCAAATTTGCACGTATTTCGTTGGGCAAAGCTTATGACCCATTTTTTTGTCAAAATTCTATACACTATTTTATCAAACAAACTAATTTTGCAACCATTCAGATAAGATAATTGATTAATTGAAACATAGAAACATAGAAACATAGAAACATAGAAACATAGAAACATAGAAACATAAAAACATCAAAACATCAAAACATAATATAAAAGATTGGATATTACATAATTAAATTGTATGACGCGTGGGATGCAAAGAGTGTAAATGTGTACTGGTGTGTGTTTGTAAATATAAAGAACACAAAATTTATGACCTCTATTTCTAACAGTTATAAAATCCTTGCAAGTGCACAAATCGATGGATATAGTATAGCAGCACAGCAAGAGTCTATCCCACAGAGACTATGTATCAACGTATTGTCAAATTAAGTATAGATGTAATTAACTCAAGATGAGACTCAAAATAATGAAGTAAACGAATAAACTAAACCTAGACCTAGGCTCACACTAAGTAGATATGCTAGAAAGCACACAAGACTCTAAACAAAACACACATACAAGACATACGGTCAAGGGGGAGGGGTGGGGGGTTTTGATGCATTGGAATTTTGAATGAAATTAAACAATTTAACTTGCCAGAAATGTAGAAAACAAGAAATTAAAGATAATGAAATTGATTACTGAATTAAAGCGAATTCAGGCCAACTATCCACCACTAACCAATTAAGTTCCTAACACAATTTTCAAGATCCCATTATTATGAATGATCTGAATATGGTGCCCAAGGAAAGTTCCGGTTAAAGCTCACTCTAGACAATTTATTCTCTCTTACTTAGCATGTCCTAGCTGTTTCCTCTACTTAGAACGTCTATCAATCCTAGAGAAGGGTTAATAATCAAAGATGATGTAAGAAGTACGAAGAGCATTTAATGACACCACACTACCCCTAGAGAAAGATTAGTAATCTAGGTTGTCATGAATTTGGATTACAAGTATAGTTAAAGCCCTATACCATTGATGCTAATAATCACAAGAAGATAACCAGTCTAATATGCAATTATTCATCGATAGATCATGCAAACTAGCTGGTCAAACTCATAAACATAAACGAAGCTCATGACACACAGTAATCTAAATTATATTCAAGATTCATAATAATGTAAATAATGGGCCAAAATCATATTAAGGAACTACATGGTTAGGGCTTCAAGAAGCCCTAATTCTAAAGAAAACTACTAGCACATTGTACATTGTGTTGCGGGACTGCGGTTGTGGACTGCTATGGATATGGCGGCGTTGGAACAGCACTTCGGGTCTCACCTAAGGCTCTCGTAGAGGGAGCGACTGGGTGTTCGGGTGCTACGAGGGGAGGTTGAAGATCTTCCTTTAGGGTTTCAGTTTTGTCTTGTGGCTGAAGTATACACTGATAAAGGAGTCAATGGTGATGCCTTCGTGAGTCTCTTCTCGGGGCTTTGGTAGGGGAGGGCTGGTGTCTCTATTCGTGTGATTGGAGACACAAAATTCATGGCCTACTTTGTTGCGCATCAGGATGGAGGCACTGGTAATTATGGAAGAAGGGTCGCGCACCAGAAACCCCAGGTGACTGAGGGTGAATCACTCCTCTTTCTGGGTGCAATTACATGGTATTCAACCACTTAGTATGACTGTTGCAGTGGCCAAGAAGATTGGTGGCCTTGTCGGGGCTGTCTTGGCGGTTGATACGTCTTGGGGCAAGGAGTGTATTAGAAGGTTTGTCTGTGTTTGTGTCTGAATGAGGGTGGATGACCTTTTGATACGAGGGACAATTGTGGAGTTTTCGCTGGAGGGTCAGCAATGGATTGGTTTTAAGTATGACATGTTGCCTGCGTACTGTATGGTGTGTGGTTGTTTAGGGCATAACACCCGGCAGTGTGAAGGTTTTACGCAGTCGGCTGGTGGAGCGGCCGGGGGCTTTGCTTTTGGTGGCTTAGATGCTGAGATGGACCTCAGGGGAAGGCCCATGCGTAGCGTCGTTCACCGCCATGGCATTGGAAGCGATTCCATGCGGTTAGGAGGTCGTGGGAGAGGACGGGGGGATGGGGTTGCTTCCGGTCTGGCTATGAGAATCCGAGCACAGAAAGAGGATGAGGTGAGGCGTACACGGATCTTGGAGGCCGCCTTTGATGCTGGCTTGATTGGCAGAAGGGGACAGTTACAAGAGGTGGATTCGGGGGGCTCTTTGGTGGATCGTGAGGTGGGTGGTCTGGTTTCCAGGGAGCATGTTTTTTGTTGAGCAACTTGAGGGCGTGATGCATCTGTTCAGGTACCCCTTGCGAAGGGAACTAATGAGCCTAATGGGGTGGTGGATACTTTGGGTTTGACGGTTGTAGCTGAAGTGGAGTCGAGTCATGGACAGGGTGATGTGCTGAATCTGGTTAGGGAGGATGGGGACCATACCGGGCTGGGTGTCCCTTTGTCACAACAATCAGATCCTTTTCAGCTTATGCCCATTATTATGGGTGCAAGGGTTGGTGGTACTGGCCACAGTAAACGTCATCGGCTGGTGATGGAAGGTGAGGGAGTTTTACCAACGCTGCGGGATGGTGTGGCTCGACGGAGACATCTAGAATGTGGGGTGGAAGTGGGCGCTTCTCAGGTGGTTGGGACCGACCTTAATGGGTCTCTTGAGCGAAGGGGTGCATGTTCCACCTCTTCCCAGTCGCCATGAGTTTTCTATGCTGGAACTGTCAGGGTATCGGGGGTACGCTGACCATTCATAACCTAGTGAAGCAAACTTTGCTTCATTGGCCTGATATTGTTTTGTTGCTTGAGATGAAGAATATAGTAGGCGGTTTTGTTATTTGAAAAGTAAGTTGGGGATGCCCTTTATGCATGTTGTAGAGCCACGGGGTTTGAGTGGTGGCCAATGTATTTTTTGGAGGGATGTACAACAAGTAGTGTTAGTTAAGTACGATGAATTTCTTATTGAAGTCTTAATAAAATATTCTGTTACTGGTTATTGTTAGCGATTATTTTCTATATATGCAAGCACGGATGATAGGATACGTGCTGACCAAAGGAGGTTGTTGGGGTCTCGGATTGCCAATTGTGGAGATCCTTGCCTTTTGTTGGGTGATTTCAATGATGTGTTGTCGGTTGCCAAAAAAGATGGGGGCCTCATTCGTTTTGAAAATTCAATGTTGTCGTTTAGAGAATTTGTGGCTGATAACCGTTTGCTTGATTTGGGATACCAAGGTCACCCGTATACTTGGAGAAATAAGAGGGACTCGAGGTTCATTCAGGCTCATTTGGACCGTGGTTTGGCTACAACGGAGTGGGTAGATTTGTACCCAACTGCGACTCTGCATCACCTCCTTGTGGAAGGGTTTGATCACTTGATGCTTTTGCTGCATTTATCGTCGCCGCTGTGCCGGCCAAAGTTGAGGTTTGTTTTTTACTCAAGATGGGGGAATGAGCAGTGGTGTCAGTGGGTGATTAAGGAGTGTTGGCATCACGAGATTCGGGGTTCGAAGGCTTATCAAGTGTGTGAAAAGTTGAAGGGGGTGGAGTCTGGTCTTTTTGAATGGAGGAAGGTCAACCAGCGAAATAGTAAGGTCCTTATTGATGATTTAAAGCAACAATTGCATAGTGCTTATGTGCAACCTAGATTTGATGGGGCTTGGGTGAGACAAAAAGAATTGGAGGTGAAGCGAATGATTCGAGTTGAGGACTGTTACTGGAAACAAAAGGCTAGAGTTCATTAGCTACAGGAGGGGGATAAAAACACAAATTTTTTTCATTCCTCCATTATCAAACGACGGCGATTTAATAGATAAAGGGGACTCAAAAATAAGGACGGTGTGTGGGTGGAGGAGGGCGTTCAGATGCAACAGGTGGTGGTGGATTATTTTGAGCAGTTGTTAACCACTACTCATCCCCAAACTTGTCCGGCCATTTGTCTTGTCTAGAGTGGTGTGTTACACCTGAGGAGAATGAGGGACTATTGGCACCCATTACCAAGGATGAAGTGCATGCTGTAGTGTTCCAGATTAATCCCTCAACGGCCCTAGGGCCGAATGGGTTTAATAGTGTTTTTTTCCAGAAGAATTGGGAGGTGGTGGGGCGTGATATTTTTGATATGGTGATGAATTTCTGGCGTTCGGGGAGGCTGCTCCGAAAAATTAATTATACCCATCTCTGTCTGATTCCCAAGATTCCTTGTCTAATTAAGATGTCCCACTGCGCCATATTGCGTTATGTAATGTTCTCTATAAGGTAATTTTGAAAATCCTTACTAATCGGTTAAAACTGGTGCTGGCTCAGATTATTAGTATCAATCAGTCAACATTTGTGTCGGGACGGCAGATATAGGATAATATTCTTGTAGTCCATGAGCTTCTGCATTCCAAGAAGCATCGAGGTAAATTGGAGGATAAGGAACTGGCATTGAAGCTTGATATGGCCAAGGCCTATGACTGGGTGGATTGGAGCTTTGTGTCTGGTATGCTTAAAGGCCTTGGGGTGGCAGATCGGTTTTGTGGGTTGATTTTTTAATGCAAGGCTTCGGTCTCCTATAGTGCCCTGGTCAATGGGGAGGAAACAGGATATTTTATGCCTAGTAGGGGGATCCAGCAGGGTGATCCTATGTCGCCTTTTCTATTCCTGGTGTGTTCTGAAGGGCTTTCTGCTCTTTTTCGCTGGCGGGAGGAGGAGGGAGCTATTCATGGGTTTCATTTGGTGGAGTCCAGTGCTCTTAGGATCTCACATCTATTCTTTGCTGATGATGCGGTTATTTTTTGCCATGCCAATAGTATTGTGATTGATACAGTTAAGAATATAGTCGATTTTTATGCAGCGGCATCCGGCCAGCTTATCAATCTCGAGAAAAGTTCCCTGTTCTTTGGGGGGAATTTTTCAAAGCGCCTACAGAGAAGGTTGTCTAGGAGATGTCAGATCGCAGCCTGGGATGGTTTTGGGAAGTATCTTGCTCTCCAGGCGGATTTTGGTATGTCCAAGAGGGTAATATTTGATGAAGTTCGAAACAGAATAGCCAGTAAAGTGCAAGGTTGGGCGGAGCAATTTCTCTCCCCCGCTGGTAAGGAGGTATTGATAAAGGCAGTGGCCATGGCTATGCCAAACTATGCTATGTCCTGCTTTAAACTCTCGATTGGTGTGTGTCGGGGTATTGAGCGGCTGGTTGCTAATTATTGGTGGGGAAAACAACATGGTCAGTTAGGGTGCATTGGGTGGCTTCGAAGAAGGTGTCCCAGGTGAAGAAGGTGGGAGGGCTGGGTTTCCGAGATTTGGAATGTTTTAATCTGGCAATGCTTAGGAAGATTGGCTGGGGTATTGTTCAGGATCCCTCATTGTTAATTTCCCAGGTGCTGAGAGGCAAATACTACCCCAATGGGACGTTCCTTCAGGCATTGATGGGACGCTGGTCCTCTTGGGGTTGGAAGGGTCATATCCAAGGTCGGAAAATTCTAGCTGCAAGTTTGAGGTGGAGGATTGGAGATGGTGCCCAGGTCCGGTCACGGTCTGATCCTTGGCTGCCTACTCCATATACATTTAAGGTGATTTCTTCCCATCTTGATATTCCTCTTTATGTGAAAGATTTGATTGATTAGGGCACTCATACTTGGAGGGAAGAGGTAATAGCTTGATGTTTTGATAAGGAGGAAGCCCAAGTGATCCTACGGCTACCCCTTAGCCGGTGGGGCACGAGTGATAATTTGATGTGGCATTTTAACAGGAATGGTTGTTATTCGGTGAATCCAGTTCCTCTTCCAATGAGGGTCTAAATTGGAGTCAAATCTGGTCTATGAAGGTCCTGCCGAAGCTTAAACAATTTGTTTGGAGAGGTTGCAACAACACCCTTGCAGTTAGGGCCAATTTGGTGCGACGAAGACTGCTTGTGGATCCCGTTTGCCTGTGGTCTAGCTGGGGAAACTGAGCTCCATTTATTTTTCCACTGTCAGTTTGCTAGGTTCTTCTGGTATGGTAGCCCTCTTATGCTTGATGTCAGTGCTCTAGCAGGGGAGGATTTTTCTGGCATCTGCCAAAGTTTGATTGCTAAATTTCACCTTCTACCTCATAGAGAAGAGTTGCTTCAGACGCTTACTTTTGGCCCCAAGAGGATATGGAAGAGCTGTAATCAGATAGTGTTTGATGGTATTGCTGTGAGGCCGGAGAAGGCCATTGTCAATCTTACCAATTCCGTGGCTGAATTCTGCTATCTAGGGGTCTCGGTCTTGAGGGGGCAATTCTCGCAGGCCAGGCCGTCGGAGTTGGTAGGCCATGAGGTGGAGCTTCGATGGAGGAAACCGGATATGGGCATCCTGAAAGTTAATTGTGATGGTGCCTGGAGCAGTTTGACTGGATGTGGTGGAGAGGGTTGGGTGATTCGTGACTATTATGGGTTGCTTGTGTCTGCTAGTGGCCAAGGGGACCTTTGCTTGAAGTCGAGTTTTTTGGCTGAAGCCGAAGCGGTTAGGAGTGCTCTTTCACATTGTTTGCTGGCTGGGCATGATCGAGTGGTGATTGAGTCTGATGCGTTGGGTATTATTTGCACACTTAATAGTCAGAGTCCAGGTGATGCTGATTTGGTTTGTATTCTCTTTGATATCCATGCACTTGTTAAGCATTTGTGAATTGTCCAATTTGTGTTTGCATCTAGGCAAGCTAAAAAAGCTTCGCATCTTGTTGCCGCCTATGTTACTAGGGTAGGTGGGCATCATTGTTGGGATGAATTGGGGACGGATTGGTTGTTTGATACCATAGCTTTTGATGATGGTGTTTATTTCGTTATTAATAAAGCTTTTGATCATTTGGGAAAAAAAAACAAAGAAATAATTCATGATTACTAAGTAAAGACTAAAGAGAAGAAGAAAAAACATTGAAATCAATGGTGAACCAAGGCCACGCCAAGCACTCTTCAATATCTCTCAGCGGTGAACTCCTCTTGAAAACATGCACAAAAGCTCAAAAAGTTAAAGTATAAAATTCTATGCGGCAAAATAAAGGTGGAAACCTAAACCTGCGTTAAAACCTTGTTTAAATATCCCAAGGGTTTCTTCTAAAAACTAGGACTTCAAACTCAATTACAAAGACCAAAAGTCCCTTAATTAAACGCCAAAACATATTTCCTAGCTCAACAGGGACTTTCTTAGGCTTTAAGTAATCTCCATTTAGCCCAGGGAATTCTGATGCTCCAAGAACCATTCTGGAACCTTCTGAGACGTTCTTGGACAGTAGAGCCCAGCTGGCACCTTTCTTGGATTTTCTTGATACGGCTAGCCCAACCTTCGCTCCTAGGACCTCGTTATTAGACTTTTTAAAGACATAGCGGCGGAAATTGCCATTTCTGGTGAGAATTTCTAGATTCCGGCCACTGGAGACAGCGGCGACGACGGCGGTCCGGTCATCATCCCCGATGAACTATGATGACTGGTTTGAGCTGCGGTTGTTGACGTGGCATGCCACCTAGCAGCCACGTGGTGACCAGTCAGCAGCTGACTCAGCTGCCACGTGGAGCCACATGGCAACACAGTCAGCATCTAGTCAGCAATTAGTTGACCGTTGGGTCAACTGACACCGTCAGGGTTTGACGGAATATGCTGACGGCATTAGCATATTCCGTCAAAAGGTAACGAAATTATAACGGAACCCTAACGCCATTAGTTTTGACGAAAGCTTCCGAATTCATCAGGTTCGATGAAATATTTCGTCAGAGTGACGAAATATTCTGCAGTAACAGTACAGACACGCATGGGGCACGTGACGGCGTGTGGCACGTGGTCTGGCATTCTATCGGTGCGTGGGGCTGTTTCCCAGCCCACAACGATGCGTGACTAGGGTTTTGGAGCATTTTGGTTAAGATTTTAGTGGTTTGAGGCCGTTGAAGTCCGTTTAGAGCCCCGTTTGAGTAATCCCAGCGACATGGACGACCACAGAGCGGGTTTTGGCTCGGGGGGGGGGGGGGGGGGGGGGGGTTAGGGAGCTGGGTTATTCCTTGGGGCTAGGGCGTCATTGAGTTGGTACTTTGGATGTACTGTGAATGGACTAGGTTTCTGGGATTGCGTGGCATTCGTATTTCTAGGTATTATGTTATAGCACGAATATAGATTTTTGGTTTTGATCCTGATAAATGATCTAAAGTATGTTATGGAAGATTCCATCATACTCTCAGGATGAACTGTGATATCGAGTTACGACTCGAGGTGTTCAAGATGAACCGAGATATCGAGTTACGACTCGGGATGTTCAGGATGAACCGAGATATCGAGTTACGAGTCGGGGTGTTCATGATGAACCGGGATATTGAGTTACGACTCGGGGTGTTCAGGATGAACTGGGATATCGAGTTATGACTCGGGGTGTTCAGGATGAACCAGGATATCGAGTTACGACTCGAGGTAAGTCAATGAGACTCAATTCAACGAAGTTTGGTACCTTCGTCATCAGGGTCAGTGGGTGGTGTATGACTCTGATTGACGAGTGGTTGACGGTTCACACGAAGGTGACATGTCAGTTGTCTTGTTTACTTGCGGAGGAGGTCCTCCGAGGTAGTTTGTGAACTACTGGTCTATCCTCTATCTGACATGTAGGTGAAGGTCAGTCAGGTACATAGGAGGTTCTATTGGAACCCCTGTAAAGTTTGTTTGATGTTTCCAAGATTAAGGGTATTTCAGGTGTTTAAATTTTGTAGTTAAAAGCTATCAGACGTGAGCAGGATTTTTTTTTCGGATTTCGAGACGAAATTCAGGAAGGGTCCTGTCAAGTGTAGTCTCCTGAAGGTTTACCAGTTATGATACCCACAAATGTTTTACTTAAACATCTAAATTTGCTAGAGCCGTAGTTCTTTAGCATGCTAATAAGAATAGATTAAAGTACACAAACTTTGCAAAACTAAAAGGTATGCCACAATAGTAAGAGTCATGTGTTATGTGTGAATGCCAATATCTTAAATAGCCAAGCTTGAAAACAACCTCTGTCAAGTGCTCTAGAACTATTTCGCCTTAACTATAATCCTCACTGGGTATCTCTCAATTCACTCTAGAGTCCTAGGCTTACACTCATATCAAGCATATGTGATGGAGTTTATATAATGGAATCAAAGGATAATCACTTATGAGTATTCAATGAAAAACCGCAATTTCTGGAAGTAAGATCTCATGAATGGAAATGAACTTTAAGAACATACCTCCTTGATTGGCGGGTTGAGTCTTCTTTGTCCCTCTTGGGATGGCTTAGCATCCTCTTCAAGTAGAATTCGATGCATGCACTTGGAGGGGCTAATTCCTTTTATGTCTTCAATGGTCCATCCAATTGCAGTTTGATTGGCCTTCAAAACCTGCACCAACTCATCCTCTTCCACAACACTAAGGTTAGAAGAAATAATGACCAGAAGAGTTTGATTCTTACCTAGGTAAGCATATTTCAGGTGCTCAGGTAGTGGCTTCAATTCAAGCTTAGGGGCGTGCACTATGGACGGTAGAAGCTGCTTGGTCGTGAGGGGGAGCTCCTCAAAGGGCTGTGGGTGTGATGAATAAAGGGGCATTGAATTGAGGAACCTCAGCTCCTCTACCACGTGATCAACATGGCTCACCATCTGAGGAAGGACAAGTTATTGCTTTCTCAAGTGGATCTGCCATAGACGTGTTAGCAATAGTCTTTTGAAGCAAAATATCCATGATATTTAAAGGAAAAACTACTATAGGTTTAGCTGGATATTGAATTGCATCATGAATAGAAGTTGACACTTGACCGTTTTTAACATCAATCTTACATTCAGCCGTGGCCAAGAGGGGCTTGCCAAGGATCAAGGGTGGCTCCTCATTTTGATCAAACCTGTCGATGTTGAGGACATAAAAATCTGTTGGAATACAAGTATCACCTATTTAAACGAGTACATCGTCAAGCACACCCATTATATTAGTAACCGAGGCATTAGCTAATCTGACACATAAGTGACTAGGTTTCAATTCTCCTAATTTAAGAGATTTATAGATATGAAAAGGCATTATACTCACAGATGCTCCCATGTCACATAAGCAATGTTCAAACCTTTTGGACTTTATGACACAGGGAAGTGTGGGAGGCCCGGGATCATTGGCCTTGAGAGGCATACGCATGAATGCAGCTGAACAAGCCTTGGGTATGTCAATGATGTCCTTTGAACTGAACCCTCTTTTCCCTACTGAGCTTGGCAAAAATTGGCATGTGTTTAACCAATTTGTGGAAGGGCAACGTGATTTGCAGCTTCTGTAGCATGCTAATGATCCCTTCTCAAATTCCTCTTTTTTTTTTTTTTTGCATTTTGAAAGCTGCGAGAAAAGGCATAATTACATCATCATTCAAGTCACAATGCACTTTCTTCGGTTGATTATGTACTCCTTAGACATGGGCTGGGACACAATTGGTGGTTGCTGAGGTACTGCTGGGTGTTCTTCAGTCGTACAAAGTGGCGCATCAGTGGTGCGTCCTGGCGCAATTTGGCACAAGCCTGGTGCATCAGTGGCGTGTCCCCGCGCTGTTTGGCGCAGGCCTAGTGTCAGGCACTCGGCACTGGGTCGCAGGCTAGGCCGCGGGCTTCCTTGGGGTGCAGTTTTGGCCAAGTTTGGCGCATCCAGCAGTGGGTTATGGGCCTTAGTTTTGGTTAGCTTCTACGGTGCATTTTTAGCCAAGTTTTGTGTGTCTGGTAGTGGGTTTTGGGCCGCGGTTTTTGTTAGGTTCTGCAGTGCAGGACCTTGGTGTAGAGACTCAAAAACAGGCCCTGCGTTTGTTTTTGTGGGATTCTACGGTATGAATTCAAAATTTGGCCTATTGGCATGAAACGATGGATTCCAAGCCGCGGTGTCATCTTCTTCTTCTGGACCATCACTGATGTCTAGAGAGGGCACATATTGGGGTATGTGAAGCTTTGTCCCACTTCTCAAAGTAATGACGTTTGCAGTGGGGTTTTGAAATCCTTTTGGGTTTATCAGCACTTGGCTTGGCAATTTGCCCTGCTCTCTCTGACTTATTGATTTGCTAGTTGACCCATCTAATGCTCTAAGTTGGTGATGGCTTTGTCAGTCTTAGCCATGTGACTCCTACTCTCATGAATAAAAGAGTTGGTGTTTTGAGCAATGACAGTCACGATGTCCTCCAAAGATTTGGTGCCAGTGCTTTGATTTGATGGGGGCCCAGGTTGATTCATCTGAGAGGCCACGGATGGATTCTGAAATCCAGGTGGTGGCACCGGATTTTGAATGTTCTGGTTATCATTCCACCTAAAGTTAGCATGATTCCTCCACCTAGGATTATAGGTGTTAGATTAGGGATCATGCTTAGGCTTTGAGGCATTGTAGAAGCCACCAACCATATTGGCTTCCTCAAACATTGGACACTCCTGAGAGCTGTGTCCTTGCACTGAACAAACATCACATACTTGGACTCCCTTGGACTTTTCATTACACAGTTCCTTCACCATTGTAGTGAGTTGGGCAATGGTGTCATCTTTGTCCTTGCTTACTCCTCGACGGGTTTTGGGCTGATCCCCTGTAATAAAATTGCTTCTCCTGTTGAGCAATGCTCTCAAAAGCCTCCTTAGCCTCCTCGGCTGTGCTCTCTAGAACTCCTTTAGATTGGGAGTTCATCATCACTATGTCACTGTTCTTCGGTCCCCCATTAAAGTACAACATGAGGTGGCAATCATCGATGTTATGGTGAGGACATGACTAATTGAGTTGGTTAAACCTCTCTCGGAATTCATAAAAGTACTCATCCTCTGCTTGCCGTGGGTCCATAATCTCACATTTCAGTTTGTTTGTCTAGGTGAGAAACTTGGAAGACAAGTCTCTCTAGGATGTGATAGATGCAAGGACTAGGGAGTGGGACCAAACCTTGGCTCTGTCCTTGAGATTGAAATGAATTAGTCGCAATCTAATTTCTACCTCTGTCATGCCATTTATCCTCAATGTTGAGCACACCTCTACGAATTCCTTGATATGTAGATGAGGATCCTCTCTGGATAATCCATGGAATTTAGGGAGAATATGTATGGTCCCTGACTTAAGCTTGAAGTTTTCCACAGTAGTTGGTGGAAAAAACAATTGGGAATTGATCCTCGGAGACATGTGGAGTGGCATACTCCTTCAGAAGCCGTGGGGCTTCTGGTGGTGGTGGAGGGACAATGTCACGACCTGCCATCCTTGGTGGAGATTATGGTGGGGTTGGCTGTGGAGAGCCATGCACTGATGATGATGCAGATGAAGGCAAGGAAGACCCATGTACAGACCCTTGTATAATGCCTCCTGATGACGTAAACGGTGTGTACCTAAAAGATAGAAAACAAAAGAAACTAAGTTAACAATGTATACTACTTGGACACTGTTGAGGGACAAGTCCCCGGCACTGGCGCCAAAAATTTCTTGGTGAAAATAAAGAACACAGAATATATGCACTCTATTTCTAACAGTTATAAAATCCTTGCAAGTGCACAAATTGAAGGATATAATATAGCAGGACAACATGAGTTGATCCCACAAAGACTATGTATCAACGTATTTTCAAATGAAGTATAGATATAATTAACTCAAGACGAAACAAAAAATAATGAAGTAAACGAATAAACTAAACCTACACCTAGACTCACACTAAGTAGATATGCAAGAAAGCACACAAGACTCTAAACAAAAAACACACACAAGATCTACGACCAAGGGGGAGGGGTGGGGGGTTTTGATGCATTGGAATTTTGAATGAAATTAAACAATATAACTTGAAAGAAATACAGAAAACAAGAAATTAAAGATAATGAAATTGATTACTGAATTAAAGCGAATTCAGGCCAACTATCCACCACTAACCAATTAAGCTCCTAACACAATTTCCAAGATCCCATTATTATGAATTATCTGAATATGGTGCCCATGCAAAGGTCCGATTAAAGCTCACTCTACACAATTTATTCTCTCTTACTTAGCATGTCCTAGCCGTTTCCTCTGCTTAGAATGCCTATCAATCCTAGAGAAGGGTTAATAATCAAAGACGATGCATGAAGTACGAAGAGAATTTAATGACACCACACTACCCCTAGAGAAGGATTAGTAATCTAGGTTGTCAGGAATTTAGATTACAAGTATAGTTAAAGCCCTATACCGTTGATGCTAATAATCACAAGAAGATAACCAGTATAGATCATGTAAAGAAGCAGGTCAAACTCATAAACATAAACTAAGCTCATGACACACAGTAATCTTAATTATATTCAAGATTCATAATAATGTAAATCAAGGGGCAAAATCATATTAAGGAACTACATGGCTAGGGCTTCAAGCAGCCCTAATTCTAAAGAAAACTACTAGCACATTGTATTGAAATAAACAAAGAAATAATTCATGATTACTAAGTAAAGACTAAAGAGAATAAGAGAAAACACTGAGATCAATGGTGAACCAAGGCCACGCCAAGCACTCTCCAATATCTCTCTGCGGTGAACTCTTCTTGAAAACACGCACAAAAGCTCAAAAACTTAAAGTATAAAATTCTATCCAGCAAAAATAAAGGTGGAACCCTAAACCTGCGTTAAAATCTTGTTTAAATATCCCAAGGGTCTCCTCTAAAAACTAGGACTTCAAACTCAATTACAAAGACCAAAAGATCCTTAATTAAACGCTAAAACAAATTTCCTAGCTCAACCGGGACAAGTCCTAAAATCTAGGACTTTCTTAGGCTTTAAGTAATCTTCATGCAGCCCAGGGAATTCGGATGCTCCAAGAACCATTATGGAACCTTCTGAGATGTTCTTGGACAGTAGAGCTCAGCTGGCACCTTTCTTGGATTTTCTTGATACGGCTGGCCCAACCTTGGCTCCTAGGACCTCCTTATTAGACTTTTTAAAGACATAGCAGTTCATTGACCAATGTAGTTTGGAAAAACCATGCGATTCACTTCTTTATATTTTTTCTAGTATATTTATGGGCCTTGTCCTCCTAAAAAGCACATAGATAGTTCAGCGGCCCAATTTGGATCAATTTAGGGCCCCCGAGAGGTCTTTTAAGACGCAGCATGTGATTGGTAATTCTGGGCGAGACCCATGATTGCAGTAGCATAGATGGATGTCTGGACGTGCACTTCTGGGTGGTGTCTCACTTGGTTCCATCGAGTTCCAAGTCGTGTCCCATTTTGGCCTTCCCGGTGTCCAAGTACTTGTCTTCTAGCGGACCAGGTTCTACCGTTGGCTGGGTCTCTGGAACTTCTGAGGAACACGCCAGAAATCTTGAACTTGAGGTGTGTCCGGGGACATGAGTGGGATTTGGCTGAGATCTCTGAAGACGGGCCATGACTCGTCTGGGCTAGTCTTGGATTAGGGTGCAGATGGAGTATCCTTGAGACATGTTTGGGACACGTCTTGGCATGCACCCTGGCTCATCAAGGGCTTTATTTGCTAGGCCTCAAACATGGTTTCAGGACTCACATGGCTTGATTCGTGGTTCTTGGTCATGCGCCCTAAATAGGGAGTAAGGATGCGCCAGGGCCTTTCTCAGTACCCGATATTGAATTGATGACATCTCCTTCATTTCAACTCCGATTTGAGCCATTCTTTTTCCTGCATTCTCATATTTAGGCTATCTTTTTAAAGCCTGCACATGTCTCACAAGATAATCACTTTCAACTTTGGTTGACACAAAATTAAGCAAAAGACACGAAAAGGGGCCTATAATGACATCTAAAAGATGTTTGAAATAATGACTGAATAGTGTGCAAATGCAAAACATGCTGACTATAATTATAATGAGCCTCTTGGCTTTGCGAATCAGAGTGTATCTTGGATGCTATGCCATGCCATGCCATGCATGGTTGGATGTAATAAAGGGGAAATCGAGCTTCGTCCACTCCATAAATAAAAGGACAATAAGCTACCTCTCCACTTCTCCTAAAATGGCTTATCTTCCTCCATTTTCTGCAACAACTCCTCAGTTTCTCAAGTTCATCCCAGATGGCAATTCTACTTTTAAAAAACATGAGTTTGATTACAGGTCATTCTTTGCGATGTTGTTATTTGCTATGTTGGCACAGTAAAAAATGTTTGCATCAACTCAATTGTCCAATTTGAGTATGGAGATAAGACTGGATTAATTGAAACGTAGAAACATAAAAACATAACATAATTTATTAATTGAAGCATTTAAAACATTATATTTATTGATTTTTAGATTGATATTACATATGTAAGTAAAGTCATCTATACACTATTTATCAAACATGAAAACATAATATAAAAGATTGGATATTACATGTTCAAATGAAAACATTTCCTTACAATTTTCATTCAGTCAGATTCGCTCTCCTCCTCCCAATCAATCTTGTCATCCGAACTGTGACCAATACTTGTTTCCTCAGCATCACTTTCAACTATTCTTGGTAAGGGTCCGAGATCAATAAAAATATTATCAATGGAAATTGGTGGGATGACGTCGTTTGTCCGTACTCCATCCACGTTTAGGGTGGATGCCGAGGAATCCACTTGGTAAACATTTTGGTCATCTTCTATTTCCCCATCTTCTTCATGGTATCGGTCATCCAAGTCCCAAATATTTCTAGGATTTATCATCTCAGCTACTCTCCAACCAGCACCAGGTTTTGGATCATCTATATAGAAGACTTGTTTCGACGTACTAGCGAGGATGTAAGGATCACTCTCAAACCACCGGGTGTTTGTGTGTACAGAGGTACATAAATGATCTTTAATGACCCTGCTTGGGAAATTTGGGTTCACATCAAGCCAATGACACTTGAACAAAACGACTTCTTTGCGGTCTGCGTATAACACCTTAACGACACTTAACAATCTGCCGTAGAACCCCCAATCAGCATTTTCCCCGTCACCCGGCACGAAGACCCCGCTATTTTGAGTAGGCAATTTGTCATCTTGCTCTATGCACACGAACTTAACTCCATTAATCTGACAACCAGCGTACGTTTCTCCTCGAAATGGGCTAATGGCCAGCTGCATTAATTCTTGATTGAAATCTAGCGAGTTGTCATCTTTTAGCTATTCCATCTGGTAACATACACGGAAAAAATAAAATCGGTAAACTTAAAAAGACTTTAAGAAATTTGCAAATAAAATATTTGACTTACATGGTGGAAAAACCAACTTGGAAACGGTTGTTCGTCCATTTCTTCCTAATTCGAAGGATATTGGGCCTTCATCAATGCCTCATGCTGCTCGTGGAAGGGAAAGACTTCAACATAGTTGTTTAGTATGAACCAATGAGCCACCTCCATGTCGCTATAGGTGAAAAGCTGTGACACTGGACCAGTGCCGAATGATCGTGCTGGTTGGGCAAATACATATAGGTTATCGAGACGTTCACCACCGTCATCATTGCGCGAGGCCCTATTGAAGGAAGTTTCAATATTCCGAAAGGTAGATTGCACAAAAAGTCAGTGACTCCTTTGCAATGTACGCCTCCGCTATAGAGGCTCCGGGTCGTATCTTGTTGTGGACATACCGCTTGTACCTTCCTAACGATTTGACGCATAGGATCTGGAAGAACTGAGACAAATAAACTATCGTCTCAATAACACCAGGCTCCAAGTAGGGCTGAATACCAATCAGAAGGAGCCGTTGTAGCGAAACATGATAGTCAGGGCTCTTCAAACCAGACATGGTGCCACCGTCTATGCTAACGTTTCAGGATATGTTGCCGGCGTATCCATCGAGAAATTTCACACTCTGCAACCACTTCAAGAATTTTTTCTTATTCTCCGACGTAAATGTATAACTTGGATGAGCCATTATGTATTTGCCATTCACGACTTTGGGCCACAAATAAGGCTGAATCCCCATTTTTTACATACCCAGACGGGTCTTTTTTGTGTCCGTTGACTTGTTTTCGATGGGTAAAGTCATTCCCACAATACTCTTGGCAACATTCTTCTCGATGTGCATAGGATCTGCGATGTGTCTGATTGTCAATTTCGACCAGTATGCCAAACGGAAGAATATGTTCTTCTTCATCCAATTTTTTAGTTCCACTGGTTTCGGTCCTCGTGTGATGAAATCCTAGATACTGTTCAATTTGGACAATATCTCATCACCGGACCTCTCCCTTAGTCATTCCAGTACCTCTGTTTTGCCATCCAATGAGTCGAACTGTGTACGCCACCGGTGATCTTAGGGCAGAAATCTTTGAGCCCCTAAGTAGCATACCTTCGATGCGTGCTAGAAAGATGTTGTGTCTGGTCCACATGTCGGGCATGCAAGATAACCCTTGGTGCTCCACCCCGACAACATTCCATAAGTAGGAAAATCATTAATTTTCCACATTACGGCAACTAGTAGAATGGACATTTCTCCACTGTATTTGTCGTATGTTCAGAAATCATTTTCCCACAAATCCACGAGCTCATCAATCAACGGCTACAAATAAACATCGATGACATTACTCGGCTATTTGGGCCCAGGTATCAAAGTACTGCGGATTATGAATTCTTTCTTCATGTATCTCCAAGGGGACAGGTTATACTGAACCATGACCATCGGCCAAGTGCTATAGGCTTTCTAAAACCCCTAAACGGATTAAAGCCGTCAGTAGCAAGTCCTAATCTGACATTTCTTTGCTCCGTAGAAAACTCGAGATACATCGTATCAAATTCCTTCCAAGCCTATCCATCGGCCGGATGCCTCAGTACAACGTCGTCAATGCGTTCATCCTTGTGCCACCTCATATCACGGGTTGTGTGAGTTGTTTTGTAGAATCTTTGTAACCTTGGCTTTAGTGAGAAATAACGCAACACCTTGTTTGGAATCTTGTTCTTTCCAAACCTAGGCTCATTTCACACTGGATATCTCAAATTCACCGTAAAATAATGCACAATTGTTCTTGCATGCGTGGATCTTGACATACCCTAAATCGAGACCCTTGAACACCTTCTTCGAGCTATAATGATCTTTAGGTAGACGGTTATCTTCAGGGAGCATTCGGATGATGATGTCTGTTGGTAGATTTAAAGAGCAAGAAATATGCAATTCAATTCTAACAGTTATAAAATCCTTGCAAGTGCACAAATCGATAAGTATAGTATAGTAGCACAGCAAGAGTCGATCCCTCGAGGACTTGTATCAACGTTATGACCAATTTAGTTCAGATTTGTTAACTTAAATAAAAACACACACACACACGCAAGAGGGGGGTTTATGATGTGATAACTGAAATTTAAAGACAAGTAAATCAAAGTGCAGAAAATAACAATGCAAGAATGAAAGGTTGTTAACTAAGGCGAATTAAGGCTTACTATCCACTCTAACCAATTATAGCTCTTAACCAAATTTCCTTGACCTAATTACTATGCATTTTCTGAATTAGGTGCCCGTGCCTAGGACCTGGCGTTGGTTCACTAGACACATCTTATTCCCTCTTACTTAGCATGTTCTAAACAGGGCATATGCCTAGAACGTCTATCACCTACCTTTTAAGATGATGCATGAAGTTTAAAGAGAATTTAATGACACCACATTAGCCTAGCAAAGTGGCATGCAATCCTAGGTCGTCATGAGTTAAGATTACAAGTACGAATACTTTCGATGCTCCAAATCACAAGATGATATGACGGTCACTCAAGCAATTACATCTATAATTATATGCAAACAAGGTAGCTAATCTTATAGGCATAAATTAAGTTCATTAAGCATAGTAATCCAACTTATTCAGCATGCATAGCAATCATAATCAAGAGCCAGAAATCCAATTAACAAGCTAACATGGTTAGGGCTTCAAGCAGCCCTAATCCTAATGACTACTCACACATAACTGAAATAAACACAAGTATAATTGAATCCATAAGTAAATTGCAATAATGAAAATAAGGGTACAGAAGAGATTGTTAAGAACAGATGCAGCAGAAGACACGGCAGGGCCTTCTTCTCCAAGCTCCACGTCCAATAATCTATGTGAAAGATTATCTCCCAAAATATGGTCCCTAATTCTCTAGAAAACCAAAACGGAACTCTGTGGCTCAGGTCTCTGTTTTCCCAGAAACAAAAAAAGTCCCTAGCTAATTATCTCTTTTTATAGACAAGGGAAAACCTTGTTCTATAAGGATTGGTATAACCTTGTTCTATACAGATTGGTAAAACCTTGTCCTATACAGATTGGTAAAACCTTGTCCTATACAGATTGGTAAAACCTTGTCCTATAGGAATAGGCTAAGTTATTTTACTTTTAATTAATTACAAAGTCTTTAAAATCTATTAGAACCAATCAGAACACGGCTGGGAGTGTGAATGCAGGCTGGCAAGTGGGAACGCAAGCTGGCCAAACTTGGATTTTTGACTATCTTCGTAATCAGGATCTGGGACCGCGCTTTTGAAGTACGTTAGGAGTATAATAGGAGCGCATCGTCGTTCAGGCTTGGCGCAAATGTTGTCAGGCTTGGCGCAGATGTTGTCAGGCTTGGCGCAGAGGGAGAACCTCTGATCCACCGCTGGCGGAACAGGGACCCCGGCTTGGGCGCACTTCTGGGCTCGGATGGGAGTTCTTGGGACATGTCCTCGACCTGCTTTGGCGCGACCATGGCATTTCTAGGACTTGACCTTGATGTCATGAAACACAAGTTCGGGACCCGGAGGGCCTGATATGAGGTACTTGGCCAGTGGCCCAAAATAGGCGCACTGGCGCACTGGCGCACTCAGGACTCCGTTCAGGACCTGATATTGAAATGAGGATATCTCCTTCATCTGGACTCCGATTTGAGTCAATCTTTTTGCGTTCTTTCCAGATTTTACCTATCTTTCTAACTCTGCACAAGTCTCACAAGATTGATCATTTTCTACTATTGATGGCACGAAATCATTCAAAAGACATGTAAGAGAGCATATAAAGACATCAAAATGATGCATAAATAATGACTGATCAAATACCCCCAAACATATCTTTTGCTAGTCCCTGAGCAAAACAAATGCTAACAAAATGAAAAGAATCGATTTTAGTTAAGATAGAACATTTAAACCCCTAGGTTCACCTAGTAGGAGGAGTTTTGTCTCCTGAGGCTTATAACAATACGATACCCACAAACGTTTTACTTAAACAAAAAGATGCTAGATATAGTACTCTTTAACAAGCTAATAAGAATCAAAGTAAGTAGACATGCTTTGCAGAACTAAAAGGAATGCCATAGCCATGAGTGTCATGTGAAGGTGTACGTGTATAAATGCCAATATTTTCAGGTGATCAAGTTTGAAAACAACTTCATCTAAGTGCCCTAGAAAGATTTCGCCTCGACTCTAATCCTCACTAGGCAACTCTCAATTCACACAAGAATCCTAGGCTTACACTCTTTTCAAGCATATGTGATGAGTTTATGTTATGAAATTCAAATTTAATCACATATGGGTAACAATGAAGAATAGCACTTTATGGAAATAAAGATCTCATGAAAGGAATTGAACTTTAAGAACATAGATACGTACCTTAATCCTCAACATGATTGTCCATAAGATCAGTTAGGTCTTCCTTTTTAGGTTGTATTGGGGCTAAGCTTTGGGGTTTTGGAAGGAAGGATGGGATTCAAAGAACCTGAGTTGTGCCAAGGCATGAGAAGTCATGAATTGAACTTGGAATTTCTGAACTGAATCCTTTCTTAAGGCCCACGACATTGTGCTTTCTTGATGATTTATTTTGAGGCTCTTGTGGCTTATTTTGAGGCTCTTGGCTCACTTGGCTCAATTCACTTTGTTTTTCACTTATTTTTTTTCCTTCGTTTTCTCAACGTTTCTTTCTTTCTTTTGATTTGAACGTTTGTTTTGTTTCTGTTCGTCTTTGAATTGAATTGAACCAAGATCATGCAATGATTTCCTCAAATTTTCATGCAGCTTGCAACTTGTAAAACTTTTCTTTACTTTTGAACTTTCAATTGACTCCAATGTCCTTTGAATTGGGCATCATCTTCTTTCACCTCTCATTCTCACCATGAATCTCATTTATGGCAACCTTAGCACAAACCGAGGTTATAGGGTATAGCTGTGATGAAGGGCTAAGTATTTTGGGTTAGGTTATACTTTGGGTGATGAAAGAAAAGGTTGAGTGTTTGGCTTCAAAATTGGCTTAGGGAGCATGCAATAGGGTAGGATAAAGCCTTTAGAGGTTAAAGCATACATAGCCTACATCACTTCTTATGGCAAACCACACATTAAATCAAGAGTATCTAAATGATGTTAGTTCTTTAAAATTCAATGCAAATATGATGTAATGAGATCAACAATTAAGAACAAAAGTGATGAGTGTTTAAGAGTAGAAACAAGTATATCCCTCAGAATGAATGGCAATTAGGCTCAAAGATCTCACAGGGTAGTCTCCACTAATTTTCTAAGGTTCACTCAAATTCAGTTATTTCGTTCACTTAATCACTTAAAAACATGGCATTGTGAAGTGCAGATTATGAACTACTTAACCATGGCATGACTCTTAGTAAAGCAAAGATAGTTAACTTAGCATATACATTCCTATTAACAAGTTATCATACCAATCACAAGCAGAAATTTAAATGTCCTGGCCGTGTATCACCCCCAAACCTACTTGTTTCTATATATAAAATTTAAATCCACACCCCCAAACCTAAACTGAACATTGTCCTCAATGTGATAAGCAGTAAGCATGACAACAGTAGAAAGGTTTGAGAGATATAACAGGCAGAAACAGAAAAGGAAGTGAGAAATACAAACCAGGGCTAGGCTGCCTCCTAGGAGCGCTTTATTTAACGTCTAGGCAAGACGGGGCCGGCATGCTAGGCTTTTGATGGTGTGCCCAAGATTTCAGCGTCAACATGGAACCGATTATGAGCCTCTTGCTGTAGAATCTGCGCTACAGCATGGAGAAAAAAGTTAGAGACACAAAAAGGAATCCATCGACGAGAACGTAACTTATCGGGAAAGAGATTGAGGAGTGATTTGAATGAGAGCAGTTGCTGTCCACTCTTGAATGTTTTCCTTGGACAATGCCCGTGGGGGAACAGCTTTCGTTGTGCCCTGTACGTTCTATACTTCATCCTTGGTCCCTTCCGTTGATTTTTCCTTCGGAACTTGAAGAGGGGGACCAAGTTGAGTGCCTTTAGCATATTCTTGGTGTTTTTATGGTGGAACCTGCACGGGAAAAGTTCAACAGCATTAGGAGCTAAATCAGAATTCAAATCCAAGTTTGCCTTATTAAAATGAAAGTTAAATGTTTCAGGATTGAGTTGAGAAGGCGTATTGAATTTAAAAACCGGGTCCTTGTCCTTGGGCAGGGGCTGAGACACGGCTGTCAGCAGATTGAGAGGCATGGGCTTCAGCTCGAGTTCAGGAGCCTTTATGATGGACGTCAGGGTTTTCTGACTTGTGAGTGGTAATGCTTCGAAGGGAGGCCTGTTGAATGGGAGGGCTGGCATGATGTCAAGGGCTCGTACCTCTTCGATCACGCTATCTGCCAGTGAATCCACCTTGTGTGGGTTACTAGTCACTGCCTTCTCAAGGTCATCCTCCATGCAAGACTGAGTAATTGTCTCCCGTAGCAGTAAGTCCATTGTGTTTTTATGGAAAATCTACAATAGGCTCGGCAGGGTACTGGATGGTGTCATGGATGGAGAATGTCCGAAGCTGGTCCAGGACCTTGATGGAGACCTGGCCCTTTCTGACGTTGATGAGGCACTCGGCTGTGGCTAGTAAGGGCCTTCCGAAGATGAGGGGAGGTTCCTCACTTTTGTCAATTCTGTCCATTCTTAGTACGTAGAAGTCTGCAGGGATGCATGTATCTCCGATTTGTACCAGTATGTCCTCAAGAACCCCCATTAGGTTGATTACAGAAGCGTTAGCCAATCTGATACATAGGTGCGTGGGTTTGAGTGCGCCTAGGTTGAGTGACCTGTAAATGTGGAATGGCATGATGTTCACTGATGCTCCCGTGTCGCAAAGGCAATGTTCGAATCTTTTTGATTGAATGACACATGGAAGGGACGGAGGCCCAGGATCGTTGGCCCTAAGGGGCATGCGTAAAAGGGCAGCCGAGCAGGCCTTAGAGATGTTAATGGTGTCCGTGGAGCTAAAACCACGCTTGCCTGCAACTAAGTCTTTGATCAGCTTTGCAAAGATAGGCATGTGCTGGACAATTTTATGGAAAGGCAGTGTGATCTGAAGCTTCTGCAACATGCTGATGATCTCTTCCTCAAAGCCCTCCCTTTGCTTATTCCTGTTTTGGAACCTGCGAGGAAATGGATAATCAACATTATTAGCTAACTCAAAAGTGACTTTTTTAGAATTGGAATTCTGAGGTTTAGAGTTAGAAGTATTCGAGTGTTGCGACTTGGGCTTAGGAGCAGGTTGCATGCCAGCCGTGGCCGAAGTAGGCGCAGTGTCAGGTCCTCCTTGCGGTAGGGCACTTGGTGACTCATTGGACTGGTTCTGCGCCAGAGGTGTTGGCCGTGGCATGTTTTACGGCGCGCCCTGGTCGGTGATCCTTGGCAGAGTAGGTTGAGGCTCAGTTTCAGGTCCTGTGAGGGTGGCATATGTGGGGTCTTGAAGTGGTGTTTCCTTCTCCAGCGTGATGGCATTAGCCGTAGGATTGTGAAATCCTTTCGGATTTACCAGGACTTGACTCGGTACCTTGCCCTGCTCCCGCTGATTTAGTTGGTTCGCCACCTGTCCCATTTGACGCTCCAAGTTTGCAATTGCATTTTTGAAGTCTCCCGTTTGACTCTGGCTATCGTGCATGAATTTTATAAGTTGAGCCTGCTGTTGAGTCAGGATATGGATGGAGTCCTCAACAGACTTGCTTCCGCCATTCTGGTTTGAGGAAGGACCGTGGTAGTTCCCCTGAGGGCCTGCGGCTTGCTGCTCAAATCCAGGGGGTGGCAAGGGATTCACGGCTGCTTGATTGTTGCTCCAACGGAAATTAGGATGATTTCTCCACCCCGGATTGTAAGTGTTGGAATATGGGTCATTCCGGGGTCGAGAATTGCTATTGAACCCTCCAGCAAAGTTGGCCTCTTCCACAACCGGGCAGTCCTGGGATGTGTGGCCCTGAATTGAACATACCTCGCAGATGTGAACTCCTTTGGCTTTCTCGCTACACAATTGTTTCACCATTGCCGTGAGCTGAGCAATGGCGTCATCTTTGTATTTATCGGATGCATCACCCGTAGCTCTAGAGGAGGGACCCCTGTAGCTGAACTGTTTTTCCCTTTGAGCAATGTTCTCAAAGGCGGTCCTTGCTTCCTCGGCTGTGCCTTCTAGAATCCCTTGGGATTGAGAATCCACCATTGTCCGATCACTAGTTTTCAAGCCTCCATAGAAGTATAGCATAAGATGATGGGCATCAATATGGTGGTGGGGGCACGCCCGTAACATCTGATTGAACCGCTCCCAAAACTCGTAGAAAGACTCCTCCATGTCTTGCCGTGGGTTCATGATCTTGGACTTTAACTCATTTGTCTTTTCCACGGGAAAGTACTGTGTTAAGAATTTGGACGTCAAGTCCCTCCAAGAGTGAATGGAAGCCGGCGCCAATGAATGAAACCATGTCTTGGCACAATCCTTGAGACTGAAGTGAAAGAGCCGCAGGCGGATTTCCGATTCTGTCATACCATTGATGCGCAGTGTTGAACAAACCTCAACAAATTCCTTGATATGAAAGTGCGGGTCCTCGCCAGCAAGGCCGTGGAATGTAGGCAGCATGTGAATTGTCCCCGACTTTAATTCGAAGTTTGCCACTGTTGACTCGGGAAAAACAATTGGAAATTGATCCTCCGAGACATGGGGCATGGCAAAATCCTTAAGGCGCCTTGGGGCTTGCGGTACTAGGCCACGTTCCAGGCCCTGCTCTTCTCTGTGGTCCGCCATCCTCCTTGGGCTTGGTGGCGGGGAGCCGTGGACTGAAGATGCTTGCGATGATGGTCCACTTGATGACCCGTGCACTGAACCTTGGAATGACATACACGGGTACCTAACAAAAAAGAAAAAAAACTAAGTTACAAATCTAAACTTGAATGGGCACCGTTGAGGGACAAGTCCCCGGCAACGGCGCCAAAAACTTGTTGGTAGATTTAAAGAGCAAGAAATATGCAATTCAATTCTAACAGTTATAAAATCCTTGCAAGTGCACAAATCGATAAGTATAGTATAGTAGCACAGCAAGAGTCGATCCCTCGAGGACTTGTATCAACGTTATGACCAATTTAGTTCAGATTTGTTAACTTAAATAAAAACACACACACACACGCAAGAGGGGGGTTTATGATGTGATAACTGAAATTTAAAGACAAGTAAATCAAAGTGCAGAAAATAACAATGCAAGAATGAAAGGTTGTTAACTAAGGCGAATTAAGGCTTACTATCCACTCTAACCAATTATAACTCTTAACCAAATTTCCTTGACCTAATTACTATGCATTTTCTGAATTAGGTGCCCGTGCCTAGGACCTGGCGTTGGTTCACTAGACACATCTTATTCCCTCTTACTTAGCATGTTCTAAACAGGGCATATGCCTAGAACGTCTATCACCTACCTTTTAAGATGATGCATGAAGTTTAAAGAGAATTTAATGACACCACATTAGCCTAGCAAAGTGGCATGCAATCCTAGGTCGTCATGAGTTAAGATTACAAGTACGAATACTTTCGATGCTCCAAATCACAAGATGATATGACGGTCACTCAAGCAATTACATCTATAATTATATGCAAACAAGGTAGCTAATCTTATAGGCATAAATTAAGTTCATTAAGCATAGTAATCCAACTTATTCAGCATGCATAGCAATCATAATCAAGAGCCAGAAATCCAATTAACAAGCTAACATGGTTAGGGCTTCAAGCAGCCCTAATCCTAATGACTACTCACACATAACTGAAATAAACACAAGTATAATTGAATCCATAAGTAAATTGCAATAATGAAAATAAGGGTACAGAAGAGATTGTTAAGAACAGATGCAGCAGAAGACACGGCAGGGCCTTCTTCTCCAAGCTCCACGTCCAATAATCTATGTGAAAGATTATCTCCCAAAATATGGTCCCTAATTCTCTAGAAAACCAAAACGGAACTCTGTGGCTCAGGTCTCTGTTTTCCCAGAAACAAAAAAAGTCCCTAGCTAATTATCTCTTTTTATAGACAAGGGAAAACCTTGTTCTATAAGGATTGGTATAACCTTGTTCTATACAGATTGGTAAAACCTTGTCCTATACAGATTGGTAAAACCTTGTCCTATACAGATTGGTAAAACCTTGTCCTATAGGAATAGGCTAAGTTATTTTACTTTTAATTAATTACAAAGTCTTTAAAATCTATTAGAACCAATCAGAACACGGCTGGGAGTGTGAATGCAGGCTGGCAAGTGGGAACGCAAGCTGGCCAAACTTGGATTTTTGACTGTCTTCGTAATCAGGATCTGGGACCGCGCTTTTGAAGTACGTTAGGAGTATAATAGAAGCGCATCGTCGTTCAGGCTTGGCGCAAATGTTGTCAGGCTTGGCGCAGATGTTGTCAGGCTTGGCGCAGAGGGAGAACCTCTGATCCACCGCTGGCGGAACAGGGACCCCGGCTTGGGCGCACTTCTGGGCTCGGATGGGAGTTCTTGGGACATGTCCTCGACCTGCCTTGGCGCGACCTTGGCACTTCTAGGACTTGACCTTGATGTCATGAAACACAAGTTCGGGACCCGGAGGGCCTGATATGAGGTACTTGGCCAGTGGCCCAAAATAGGCGCACTGGCGCACTGGCGCACTCAGGACTCCGTTCAGGACCTGATATTGAAATGAGGATATCTCCTTCATCTGGACTCCGATTTGAGTCAATCTTTTTGTTGTCTTTCCAGATTTTACCTATCTTTCTAACTCTGCACAAGTCTCACAAGATTGATCATTTTCTACTATTGATGGCACGAAATCATTCAAAAGACATATAAGAGAGCATATAAAGACATCAAAATGATGCATAAATAATGACTGATCAATGTCCATCATGTGATCAAAATGCTTGTTCGTTTGATTATACTCAACTTTCATGTGCATCAACTCCACAACTACCCCTAGTACCGTGCATAGATTACAATCGGGGTACAATTCGCGCTGAGCTTCTTTCAACAATCTCTCGTAGTATTGCTCAAAGTCTTCATTTTGAAACCTGGGCGCCTTATCGTCCATATTTGTTATAAATATTTGTCGATGCTATAAATATTTTTTCACCATGATAGATCCATTAGTATTATTGTGTACGATCCCATTCCATTACAGATGATTTCGGACCTCATTCAGCGTCATCCAATTGCAGTTGTTATATTTCCGGCACGGACACTTGATACATCTTTTATCCCTGTAATGACTATGTACAAAGGCAATGAAGCTGTCGATCCCATCCAAATATTGATCAGAACATCTATCTTCCATTTGCATCTAGCCTCTGTCCATTGTGCTTGCTTTCAAAAAATACAGTCAACGTAAGTAATTGAATTAAAATTGTCCTGTAATTAGAACAAGTTAATATAAAAAGCTGCTCATCTCCTTATACCTCGGATGATTTGGCCCTATCCCGCTCGTCTCCTTACTTCTCTCTTCTTCACACCCTCTTACTCTTACTTCTCTCTGTTTTCAATTATATGATTACATGGAGCCTTCACCTCTTTATATAGACATGACAATGTCGTCATTGTCTAAGTCTTTTCCTTCTTGCCACATGTTGTGGCGGTGGTCTAAACAATTCTCGTGTCTACCAATACAAGATTATGATTCTTTCTGCCATATGTGTCCACCGACTTGGACATTTAATCCTAGCCACTAATTTTGGCTTGATTCTAGACTAATCCACATTAATCTATTAATTACAATACTATCACCTTGCCGACATATGCATATTTTAGAATTCACTCAATTCTTCTAATCTTTGCTAACTGTCCTAGATTATCTAGGATCATCTTCACTTTTCTTGATTTATGTAGACTTGTGTAGAATCTTCTACATAAATCTGCATTATTTTCAACACTCCTCCTTAATGTGCATTTGTGATTCTTCGAGCTTGCTTCATGCCGTCTAATCTTTGCCTCAAAAGTGTCTACGTGATGTCTTCTCATTGTTCGTCTTGAATCTGGTACTGATGATTTCTTTGTTTATGCGGCTGCTCCATGTTCGTGGCGCTTTCTTTTGTCCATTGTACGCTTCCTTTGGCCTTGGGATTTCATGATCTCCTTCTTTCTCTATGAGCCTTTTTGCTGGCTTCCTTTTTTCTTTGATTGGCCCTCTCCATTTGTGTTGTTTTTCTTTCTCTGTAACTCCAAGACTTTCTGGTTTTAATGACCCGTACCTTAAAAGAAATCAAATTTGTAAAATTAAGTGAGAAAATGGCAATTTTTACCCTCGGGTTTAGTAGGGGTTTGGAAGTCACTTTTTGTTTGGAGATACTTTTAAAAAAATTTCTTGGACCGTTGCATATGTCTCGACCTCACGAGTTTCGAGGGGAAATTCGGGAGGGGTCATGTCAACTTGGGTCAGAGCTCAAGGTCTAAATTCATGCAGACCGCACAGGTAGTGTGCATGATTTTCTTGTTACTAACACTTTTTGGTTTCGTATCAACGTGATGCCCCCTAGACGTTGTCCTCATTAGCGGCCTAGCGTTGGGGAAATAGTGGAGAACGTGCAGGGTACACGTGATTTGGTAAATGACCCTGAGTTGCAACAGACCTTAGAACAGTTGGGTAGAGCGATGACAACATTCCTATATGGAAACGGTGCTTCTGTGGCATCCAACGTTGAGAGAGCCCAGAGACTTGGGGCTACGATCTTCACGGCAAGACTTTCCCGACGGATGCGAATAATTGGATTACTGGGTTAGACACAGTATTCACGATTATGAGTTACCTTTTCGATGAACGAGTTCGTTTAGCCACATTTCTTTTGGATGGACATGCTTATTGTTGGTGGCACGCACTGGAGATGCGGGTTGGGATGTTCACACCACTACTTGGGAAGTTTTTCGGGAGAGATTCTTCGAACAGTTCTACCCTCAGTCCTATAGGGATGCTATGTAGGCTGAGTTTCTGTACTTGGGATAGGGAACGATGATAGTACCAGAGTATGAGCAGAGGTTTGTGGTGTTATCCCGATATATCCCATATTCGGTTGTTAACGAGGCGGACTGATGCAGGCGGTTTGCATCTAGCCTAAGAGATGAGATTAGAGATGTAGTTAATCCCGCTGAGTATTCTTTTATGAAAACCTTAGCTGATCCTGCCACGCGGGTAGAAAGGAACCTTATAGCTATGCTGTAACCTAGCGAGTTTAGACGACGCCGAGATAGTTTTTTCTCTGGGGATTCGAGTCGAGGACTGTCCAAGAGAGGTAGTCACAGTTTCGGCACTTCGGGAAGTGATAAGTCAAAAGATTTGGGATCTGGTTCTAGTAGTTGGGGTGCATTTCGAGGTTTTGCTACAAGACAGCAATTAGTAGCTACCCCGAGTGGGGGTACAGAACCGAGGAATAGGAGCCAGAACACTCGGAGGAGTAGACTCGGACTGATCAGTACGGTCGTATGTTACTATTGCGGTGAGTTTGGTCATGTGAAGAAGGATTGCCCTAGCCGGTTGGGTCCCCTTGTTTTAGTTCGGGAGAGGGCAGAGCAGGTCCAAGGGACTACACAACCTTACATTACCCTTATGGATAGTCCATCCCAATCCAATAGGGTGGGTAGAGCTGGTGGTAGACAGAGAGGTCGGGATGGACCTTCGGGAACTTAAGTACGAGATTCTAGTACTGACATAGCATAAGGCTACCTAGAAGTCATGGTGCAAATTCGAGCCTAGTATCCACTTTTCGTTGTTTGACTTGTATAAATTTTGAGGTTGAATTTTTTTAAGGGGGGTGAGTTGTAACATCTCGTACCTTACAAGAAATCAAATTTGTAAAATTAAGTGAGAAAATGACAATTTTTACCCTCGGGTTTAGTAGGGGTTCGCAATTCACTTTTTGTTTAGAGGTACTTTTGGAAGTTTTTCTTGGACCATTGCATAGGTCTCGACCTCATGAGTTTTGAGGGGAAATTCGGGAGTGGTCCTATCACTGGTTCTATAATCGTGAAGGTGCATGTTTCATATTTTCTTTGAGAGAATTGACTCTCCTTTCTTTTGTTTTGAGAAGTTTCATGTCGAATTGATGGAGGTCTTTATCTTGATGTTGGTGGAGCTGTTTGTGCACCAGGAGTGTCTTAAGTCTTTTCTGCTTCAGCTTCATCTTCCTCTCTGCGTTGCCTTTTTGTCTTGTGTAGCTTCTCTGTCCGGGCATCAATCTTCCTTCATGCTATTATAGCAGTATCTCCAACGAAGTTCCATTTTTCGATTGGAAAATTTCTATTTTCCATCTTCACTTTCATAATTATTTTATTTCTTGCATCATATATAATGCACAAATTTTTAGAAAAATACCGAGAGTATCTATTTTCGATCATTTGACCAATTCTCAATAAATTATGCTCTAGGCTAGGAATTAACAAAACATCTTTTATATATTTAGTTCCTTCATTAGTTTGGATAGAGATCGTACCTTGCGTATCCACCATATCGCCATCTCCCATCTTGCCTTTGCATTTGACGAACTTGTCTATGCCGGCGATGATGCTTTCGTCTCCTGCCATGTGGTTACTGCAGCCGCTATCGATGTACCACTTCAGGTTGATTTTGTTTGAAATTTGACATGCATAGAACAAATGCTCATTAATAATCTTCTCTTTTTCTTCTAGATAGTTGGCTTGGTGATTTTTCTTACGCCAAAAATCTCTTTATGTATGCCCAAATTTTCTACAGTTCCAAGATTTGGGCTTTCCTCGAAACCAATATTCATTTTCTGGGTGGCTTGTCTTTTTTCACACCCGACACGGAATATATTTTTTCCTTTCATTATTTTCTCTTTCATTTCCCCACTTTTTATTGGGTTTATCTCCACCTCTACAACTTTCTTTTATTCTCCTTTCCTCTTCTTCAGACTTCTGAGACTTTAAATTTAATTCTGACTGGAAGACACTAACTATTGGACTTTCCTCACGACTACTCAGTCTTTTCTCATAGGCCTCTAGTGAGCCCATCAATTCTGTCACTGAAAGAGTTGATATATCTTTCGACTGTTCAATAGCAATTACTATTGCATCATTACTTATCATTCAGGCTGATAAGTATTTTTTCTACAACTTTTACATCGGTGATTTTTTCACCATATGCTCTCAACTGATTACAATTTCTTTTACTTTGCCATAATAATCTTGAGTAGTCTCAAAATCCTTCATTTTCATATTTTCTAAATCTCTTCTTAAAGTTTGTAGTTTTACAGAACGTACGTTCAATGTTTCCTAATGTTTCCCACGCTTCCTTTGCCGTCGTTGCTCCCATGATCCTTGGGAAAATTGTGTCATCCAAGGCAAGTTGGAGAGCATATAGAGCTTTCGCATCACTTTGCTGCTCTTTCTTCAACTGCCTCGGCTGCTCTGTAGGTGGATTTTCTGGAGGTACGAATCCGGCGTCAACTATGTCCCATAAGTCTTGAGACATAATATGTCTTCATCTTTATACTCTAGAAGTCGTAATTTTCTACGGAAAATATAGGAAGCTGGACAGAACTTTGGCTTAATGTAGACATCGTGGAAGACTAGATTGAACCCAACGCCCGAACTTGCTCCGCTGATCAAACGAGCTCTAACACGACTTGCTCTTGATCGAACCAGCTCTGATACCACTGATGAGTTATGGAGGCTCTGATCCCACTGATGAGTTTTGGATGCTCTTATACCACTGATGAGTTTTAGAAGTGTTTATGTTTGGTTTATGAATGAAGGAGAGGTTTACAACAATACAATTTTATTGACTCTTGATCGAACCAGCTCTGATACCACTGATGAGTTATGGAGGCTCTGATCCCACTGATGAGTTTTGGATGCTCTTATACCACTGATGAGTTTTAGAAGTGTTTTTGTTTGGTTTATGAATGAAGGAGAGGTTTACAACAATACAATTTTATTGATTCAAGGGAGGAGTCCAAGACTTTCACTTAGGCGGGCTAATGTATTTAGCTTCTCACCTAAGACACCTACCTACTTATTGACTTGTATGACACAAGGCTCTTCTTGTGTGGCTCACACTCTTACTTCTCTCTTCTTCACACTCTCTTACTCTTACTTCTCTCTGTTTTCAATTACAAGATTACAGGGAGCCTTCACCTCTATATATAGACATGCCAATGTCTGCATTGTCCAAGTCTTTTCCTCCTTGCCACATGTTGTGGCGGTGGTCTAGACAATTTTATTGTCCATCAATACAAGATTATCATTCTTGCTGCCATATTTATCCACCGACTTGTACAGTTAATTCTAGCCACTAATTGGGACTTGTTTCTAGATTAATCCACATTAAATTATTAATTACAATACCATCACCTTGCCGACATATGCATATTCTAGAATTCACTCAATTCTTCAAATCTTTGATAACTTTCCTAGCTTAATTTTCTAGGATCATCTTCACTCTTCTTTAGTTTTTCTAGACTCGTGTAAAATCTTCCACACAAATATTGTGCATTATTTTCAACAGTTTGGATCCTTAATGAATTAGTGAGAAATGGCAGAGTGGCACACGGGGCGGGGGTGGAGAAATGGCAGAGATGGCGGGTGGGTGGGTAACTGGACTTGTTTTTTTGTTTTTGAAAAAATAGTTTTTAAAATTTTAAATTAACTTTTTATTATTAAAATATTAAATTTCATTTTGTCCACGTCAGAATTCAATAAAAATTTAACGAATTAGTTAATAGAGGGACTAAATTGTCACGTTTTGAAGAGTTCATTAGAGTAATTGCAACATTTGAAAGTAAATATATGAATCTGTTATAAAGTGTAAATCATAGATTAGTAAAATGTAATTTGTCCTAATTTAAATGTTGTTAACACTATTTTATATATTTTACAATAATAAAATACTTTACACCTTGACTTCTTAAGTTCCACATTGACACTCAATCTTAACCATCCAAACTATCTTACCCAGACTATGCTCTATATTAATGACGCATGGCACCCATAACCGCCCAACTCCAACCACAAATCTTAGAAAACTAATTCATTATAAAAATAAATTTTAAAATAGATTCCAATTGGAGATTGATCTGATTTTTAAAAATGGGGAAAACCAAAACATGACCTGAAAGAAAGAAAGAACACAGAACACAAATAACTTTAACAATAATCACTTTTTATATAGCTTAAACAGAACACAGTGATAGAAAGAAAGAAAGAATTAACATTCTGAGGCCACATTCCATCTTCATGCATGAGTTTCTTAGTTAGCTAAAGGAGCATATTTTATATCTAAAAAAATTTTGGGTCAGGTGTAATACTTAATTGGAAGAGGATCACTTTAGTACGTTGATTGAAATAACTCGTTTATGTTGATGAGTCCTTGTCACAAAGCACCGCTGCCAGCACAACACATCCAGATGATCAGTTTTTATTGACTTGTAGAAATCAAGCTAATTTCTTTCAATGCGGGGTAATCAAATGGACTGCGTTAGAGATAACACAGGCCGGGAGTTGAGCCATTTATAGGGTGAAAGTGGAATCCTAGACAGAAACTGCAAAATTTCGGCATTAAAAATTGTCATAACAGATTAACATTGTTAATAAACTCAACTAGAAGTCCAGAAAAAGTAAGGGATCAAGAGTAACTCCCACACCTTACAGAATAATACACTCAATTCTAAAACTACAATTCCATGAGGAAACACATTTGAAACTCTAATATTTTTCTGGTGTAAATACCTAGTGTTGATATTTAATTTTATAGATTAGTTTTGTGTGCAGCCTATAATGTTTAGCGAGGCCTCATTGAAAGAGGTCAAGTAGGAGGCACACGATATCCAGTCCTAGATTAAGCATGCTATGAGCTCATGCATCCCTCACTTCAAGGAACAATCTGAGTTCTTTCTCTCTCTTTCTCTCTCTCTCTCTCCCTTTTTCTATTAATTCAATTTGTTTGTGAATAAATTAGTCACAAAAAATTTTAAATTTATGGTTTTTATGCCTGAAATATGTTGCAGAAAATATTTGGGATTGATTTTCTACTGCAAGTCTATAGTTTTGATTGGATTGTTCTGGGTTTTAATTATGTGTATGATGACTTAAATAAGATCCTCTACAGATTTGAAAGTGTGTCCCTATGTGGTGCTGTTTTCCGTGTTTTTATGCTCGTTGTATTTGCATGTTTAGTTGTTTCGTTTAGGGTTTTGAAGATTCTGGGTGTTGTGTATGCTCTGTGTTTCACAGTATGAGTACTTCACAATGTTTATATCACTAGAGTTTGGTCACATTTGTTTACTTATGTTAGAAAATTAGAAAATTGTAAACTCTGAGATATGCGTAATTAATATATATTTGTATTTGTGAATTTTTTGTGATATTTTCTATAAAGCTTTAGGTAGTCCTGACGGAGTGAAATATGTTGATATTTCATAACCGTTTATGTGAAGTTAATCGGGTTGATTAACTTCATATAATGAAATTCAATGAAAAACCTTAGACCCGTTTGAGAGTCAGTTGAATGCGCACGTGGACGTAATGCGTGACCGTGCAATTGATTATCACTTGAATTGTCCATTTATCCGGACAGTTTGGGGGTGCGCAACTATGTGTTATGTAGTTTGTGGTCTACTAGGCTAGGTTTTGATCGTGAAAAATTCGGGTTGTATCCCCTCAATGTTTTCTAAATGCATACTAGATATTTGTTTATAATATATACGTTGTGCATTTGGGGAACAATTGGGGGATGCTGCCGAAATTTCCCTTGATCGATACTTAGCCTCGTAGGCCGCAAACTATACAGCACATAACGTGCACTCTCGAATGGGATAGGGCCAAATCACCGGAGGCATAAGGAGACGAGTGGTTTTTTATATTAACTTATTCTAATTATGGGACAATGTTAACTTAATTACTTACATTGACTGTATTTTTTAAAAGCAGGCACAATGGACAGAGGGTGAAAGCAAATGGAAGATAGATGTTTTGATGAGTATTTGGATGAGATCGACGACTTTATTGCCTTTGCACATAGTCATTGCAGTGATAGTGGATGTATCAGGTGTCCATGCCGAAAATGTAACCACTGCAATTGGGGGACGTTGAATGAGGTCCGAAATCATCTGGCATGGAATGGGATTGTACACAACTATACTAATTGGATCCATCACGGTGAACAAATATTTACAGCATCGACATCTTCGGATATTGGGACCTGTAGGGATCAAAGTGCTTCGGAAGGGCGGTATGATGATGACCAAGTCTTTGCCATATTAACCGACACTTTTTCTCCCGCATCGGTTGATTTGGACGATGAGGCACCCAAGTTTCAACTCGAAGACTCTGAGCAACATTACAAGAGATTGTTGATAGAAGCTCAGCGCGAATTGTACCCCGGTTGTAAATTGTTCTCGGTTCTAGGAGCAGTTGTGGAGTTGGTGCACATGAAAGTTGAGTATAATCAAACGAACAAGCATTTTGATCCCATGATGGATATTATCATCCAAATGCTCCCTAAAGATAACCCTCTGCCTAAAGATCATTATAGCTCGTAGAAGCTATTGGAGGGTCTCGTTTTAGGGTATGTCAAGATGCATGCATGCAAGAACAATTTTGCATTATTTTACGGTGAATTCGAGCAGGTTAAAAAATGGCCCGTGTTCAATGAGCCTAGGTTTCGAAAGAATAGGATTCCGAACAAGGGTTTACATTATTTTCCACTGAAATCAAGATTACAAAGATTCTACATGTCGACCCACACAACTCGTGATATGAGGTGGCACAAGGATGAACGCATTGATGATGATGGACTGAGGCATCCGGTCAATAGAGAGGCTTGGAAGGAATTTGATAAGATGTATCCTGACTTTTCCGCGGAGCCAAAAAATGTCAAATTTGGACTTGCTACTGACGTCTTTAATCCATTTGGGAGTTTTGCAAAGCCCTATAGCACTTGGACGATGGTCATGGTTCCATATAACTTGCCCCCTTGGAGATGCATGAAGAAACAATCCTCAGTACTTGATACTGGGGCCCAAATAACCAAGTAATTCCATTGATGTTTATTTTCTACCGTTGATTGATGAGCTGGTGGATTTGTGGGAAAATGGTGTCTAAACATACGACAAATACAGTGGAGAAACGTTCACTTTGCGAGCGGCCGTAATGTGGACTATTAATGATTTTTCTGCATATGGTATGTTGTCGAGGTGGAGCACCAACAATTATCTTGCATTCCCGAATTTTGGACCGGACACAACGTCCATTTGGCACGCATCGAAAGTATGCTACTTGGGTCATGGAGGATGGCTGTCTTGGGATCATCGGTGGCGTATGTAAGGTGACAAATTTGATGGCAAAACAGAGAATCGCCCACGACCAAGGGAATGGTCTATCGATGAGATATTTTCAAAATTGAACAGTATATAGGAGTTTATCACACGAGGACCGAAACCAGCGGAACAGGAGAACTGGACGAAGAAGAGCATATTCTTCTGTTTGGCATATTGGTCGAAATTAAAAATTAGACACATCGCGGATCCGATACACATAAAGAAGAATGTTACCGAGAGTGTTATGGGAACGAATTTACCCATCGAAGGCATGTCAAAGGACACAAAAAAGGCCCGTCTGGGTATGCAAGAAATTTGTTGCCAAAACTTGTCAATGGGAAATACATATTGGGTTATCCAAGTTATACATTTAGGCTAGAGAATAAGAAATTATTCTTAAAGTGGTTGCAGAGTGTGAAATTTCCCGATGGGTACGTCGACAACATCTCCCGAAACGTTATCCCCGACGATGGCACCCTGTTTGGTTTGAAAAGCCATGATTATCATTTTTTGCTACAATGGCTCATTCCGATTGGTATTCGGTCATGCTTGCAGCATGATGTTGTTGAGACGATCATTTATTTTTCTCGGTTCTTCCAGCAACTAGGTGCCAAAACGTTGCAAAAGGTTGTCGTCGATGCAATTAATGAGGATATTGTCTACCTCATGTGCCACCTTGAGCAAATATATCCCCCATCATTTTTTTATGTTATGGACCTCCTACTAATACATCTTCTGGATGAGGAAAAGATAGCTGGCCCGGTAAATTATCATTGGATGTACCCAATCGAGAGGTTATCTTCATCCTACTTTTCGTACTATTCCTTACTATCCTATTAATATATGTGAATCATAATGTCTATTTTCTTGCAAAATGTTAGGTAGGTATAAGCGATACCTCCGCAAGAAGACATGTCCTGAAGGCTCTACAGCGAAGGCGTACATTGCAAATGAGTCACTCACGTTTTATGCAATGTACCTTCGGAATGTTGAAACTTCCTTCAATAGGGCCCCACGGAACGACGGCGGTGGTGAATGCCTCGAGAACGTATCTGTATTTGCCCAACCATTCACCAATAGCGTCATGAAGGTGGCTCATTGGTTCATATTGAACAACTGTGACGAAGTCTAGCCCTTCCATGAGCAGCACGAGGCGTTGATGAAGGCCCAATATCCTTTGAATTGGGAAGAAATGGACCAACAACTGTTTCCAAGTAGGTTTTCTGTTAAGTCATAATTTTTGTATCTCATGTCATGTTTGGCCCTTTTACTTGTCTTTTGTTTGAAATCCAGTCATCCATAGTAGAAAATGATGCTTTGTGAGACATGTGCTGGATTTAGAAAGATGACTTAATTATAAGAATACCAGAAAAAGAATGGGTCAAATCAGAGGCCAATTGAAGGAGATGTCCTAAATTTCAGATCGTGTCCAAACACTTGTCACTGCGCCCTATATAGGGCCAAGATTGAAGCGTCTCTAATCATGCCATCCGGGTCCCAGAACTATGTTTGAGGACCAGTAGATCAAGGCTATGACATGACATGCCTTTGTCATGCTAAGAACCAATTCAACACATGTCCCTGACATGTCTAAACTAGCCCCAAGACCTGTCCCTGACACGTCCCAAAGACACTCAGAACCGAGCCCCAGAGCCTCGCCAAGTCCACACCAAAGATATGTCTGTGACATGTCTGGGGTCGTGCCAGACTTGCGCCAAGTTCCTGTCCAGCAGCGTTCTTGCTGTGCCCTAATCAGAGCCGCGACTGCGCCTAAATGTTGTCGATATATCGATAGGTTCCTGACATGGTATAATAGGGCTAAATGGGGCCATCTCCCGTCCTACAGACATTTGATTGAGACATTGAGTACTTTCAGACCCCTTACTGCAATCTACTCAGAATATGGTGCAATCCCTAGTCTAGAGGACTATTGCATTTCAACAAGAGACTAGGAAGCATTTGGTTCAGAATGATCGTGCAATTCCTGCCATTGAGACTCAAATAGGCGAGATGGCAAGCCAACTTAACAGGTTAGACCCTGGACCCAAATTGCCTAGCTAAGTCCAAGTCAACCCCAAGAATGTATATCCAAACACCACTGCCAATGCCATTCAGCTTATGAGTGGCAGAGAGCTTAATGCCATTCAGCTTATGAGTGGCAGAGAGCTTCAAAGTCCACATCATGACCAGAGTGCCTTGGAAGACTCTAAAGACCATGTCACGACCCCTGCCGTAGAGCTTGATTTAGGGCACAACCGAGGACCAGTCCTGGTGTTAGAAGTAGGGCACAGATTAGGGCGCGCCGGGCCAGAATTATGGCGCAGTTATGCTGCAGTACCTACCCGAGAACCTGCTCAGAAGCCCCTTTCCAGGACAGCCTTAAATAGCCAAAACAATGAGCCTTCTAACCCTTCTTTGTCTTTAAATTCAAAATCTAAAGTTAGTTTTAATAATCCACATGTTACTAATGATGTTGACTTACCTTTTCCTCACAGGTTCAAGAAGAATGACACGAATCCTCAATTTGAGTAAGAGCTCTCAAGCATGCTCCACAAGCTTCAAATCACACTGCCATTTTCAAAGCTTGTGAGAACCAAGCCTATCTTTGCCAAGTTGCTTAAGGATCTAGTGGCTGGAAAACGTGGCTTTGACCCTAACAATGTCCTAGACATTAGTGGTGCCACCTAACAAGTTCCAAGTCTTGCCACCGAAGGAAAATGACCCAGGTCCTCCTGCCTTGACGTTTGTCATTCAATCCAAAAGGTTTGAGCATAGCCTTTGTGACACAAGAGCCTCTGTAAGTATCATGTCTTTCCATGTTTACAATTCACTTGCATTAGGAGAATTAAAACTGATAGTTAAAATAAAGAACACAATAAATATGTACTCTATCTCTAACGGTTTTATCTTTGCAAGTATACAAAATCGATTATGATAATATATTGGCAAGCAAAGGTCGATCCCTCGAGGACTTGTTTCAATGATTGAGTTCCACTTCAGTTTATATTTTATTAACTCAAACAAAAGACACAAAACAGCAAAAGAAAAGCAAGCAAAAAAAGAAGCGGGGGGGGGGGGGGGATTGGTGGTGGTGGGGGTGGCGGGTGGCGGGTGTGGTGGTGGGGGGATTGTTATGCTTTTGGGATTGAAAATAAAACAAGAAAACAAAGATGCAGAAAATTAAGATGCAAAGATGATGATTGATTGCTTTTAATAACTAAGGCGAATTAAGGCTTACTATCCACTTTAACCAATTATAGTTATTAACCAAATTTCCTTTATTCAAATACTATGAACTCTCTGAATATAGTGCCCATGTCCTAAGCATGATGTGTACCTAGAACGTCTATCATCTACCGTTTAAGATGATGCATGAAGTACAAAGGGAATTTAATGACACTACACTACCCCTACAAAAGTGATGTGCAATCCTAGGTTGTCATGAGTTTAGATTACGAATAGGTGTCCCTTGTTCAGTCATTATTTATACATAATTTTGATGTGATCTAGTGACCTTTTACATGTCTTTTGAATGATTGTGTGCCACCCATAGTAGAAAGTGATGCTTCTTGGGAAACATGTGCAGGATTTGGAAAGATAACCTAATTATGAGAATACAGGAAAAAGAATGGCTCAAATTGGAGTTCAATTGAAGGAGATGTTCGCAATTCAATATCAGGTCATAAGGCATGCCCTGGCGTGTCCCTACGCCCTATTTAGGGTGCAGATCAATTTACTCGAATCAGGCCATGCGGGTCCTAAAACCATGTTTGAGGACTAGTAGATCAAATGGCCAAGCTGATGTTTCCAATCGAGAAGTAAAGGCTATATTGGAAAAAACGGTGAGCCTTGGCCGCAAGGATTGGTCATGCAGATTGAACGATGCATTGTGGGCCTATAGGACAACATACAAGACCCCGATTGGCATGTCTCCTTTCATGCTTGTTTTTGGAAAAGGATATCACCTACCAATGGAATTGGAGCATAGAGCATTCTGGGAAATTAAAAAGATGAACATGAATATCGATGATGCTGGAGCACACAGAAAGCTACATCTAAGTGAATTAGAAGAGCTTCGAAACGAGGCCCACAAAATTGCTCAGATTTACAAGGAAAAGTCCAAATCTTTTCATGACAAGCACAATCAACCCAAGGACTTTCAAATCGGACAGAAAGTCCTCGTCTTTGATTCTCGGCTCAAATTATTTCCAGGTAAGTTGCGTTCGAGATGGACTGGCCATTCATTGTTACTAACGTTTTTCCTCATGGTGCAGTTGACATCCAACACCCAGAATGGATGACTCCATTCAAGATAAATGGCCATTGCCTTAAACACAACTTCGAGGCATTTCCAATCCAGGCCTAGCCGACCCTGCAACCCAGCATGCGCCAAGTACCTAGCATGCCAGCCATGTCTTGCCTAGACGTTAAATAAAGCGCTCCAAGGAGGCAGCCTAGCCATGGTTTGTATTTCTCTCCTAGTTATATATCTCAAACCTTTCTACTGTTGTCATGCTTACTGCTTATCACATTGACGACATTGTTTAGTTTAGGTTTGGGGGTGTGGATTTATAATTTTTGCATATAGAAACCAGTAGGTTTGGGAGTGATACACGTCCAGGACTTTTGAATTTTCGGCCGTAGTTTTTTTGTGTTTAGTTATTTACTTAATTTTTTGCTTTTGAATAGTATGATAACTTGTTAATAGGGATGTATATGCTAAGTTAATTGTCTTATCCTTACTAAGAGTCATGCCATGGTCAAGTAGTTCATAGTCTGCACTTCACAATGCTTGATTGTAATTGTTGATGTAATTGCTTGAGTGATCGTAGTATCATCTTGTGATTTTTAGCAACAAAGGTAGGTGGAGGGACACCTATTCGTAATCTAAACTCATTACAACCTAGGAATGCATGTCACTTTTCTAGGCTTGTATGGTGTCATAAAATTCTCTTCGTACTTCGTACTTCATGCATCATCATTTTTTGGTGATCACACAAATTACAAAAGCAACAAAGACAGCAACTTAGCAAACTGCTCTAGGCTAGCTGGCACCAGCGCAGTCATCAGCAAGCAGAGGAACAATACTATAAGGGGGCTCAACGAAAGAAGCCTTCCCCAGAGAAGCCAAAACACTCAGACCAGCCAGCCCATCCGCCACCCTTTTACATTCACGATAGACATGGTTCACGAAGCATACCCACAGACGGTTAAAAAAAGACTTACACCCACCAAAAAGAGTGCCTAGGGGGTGAGAGGCCACCAACAGTGAGTTGACAAGAAGCACAGTGACCACAGAATCCGAGTCCAGCACCACTTGACGATGGCCACTATCCCAAGCCGCTTGGAGACCGGGGTAAATCCCCCAAAATTCTGCTTCTAGGACTTCACCCTCACCCAAGTTGGCTGCAAAACCTGAGATACCCGCATCGCACCACCACCATCAATGACCCCTCCATCAGTCCTACACCCATCCGTGTTGACTTTAACAAACCCAGGATCAGGCATAGCCCAAGCAAGCAATCTAACCTGACGAGGAGGCTTCAAGGAGCTCTTACAATTAGCTTTCCACCACTCAGCAGCAATCCATATCCTTCTCTGACGAGGATTGGCAAGGAAATAGAAATTAGGATTAAAAATCTTCTTATTCCGCCAATTCCACAAAGCCCAACACATAAATTCAAAGAACGTAGCCCAGCTCAACCCATAGACCATTCCTGACGTGCTGCACAAAATAGTCAAGAGCCAGGTTTTAAAATCCCCATGCCAGTTGCCTTGCACAGCAACAGGAATCGGCGCATCCTCCGAAACCAGTTGGGCCATTGTGCAGACGCGAGTGATCTGCTCCGCAGACTCATCCTGGTGCCCACAAACTTCACATGTCGGCGAAGAGGCAAGGTGACGCGTCCAACGTTGCAAATTGGACAAGAGCCGATCTTGAATCACCAGCCAAAGGAAAGCTCGGGTTTTTGGTGGGCAAGCAATGCTCCAAATGTCCTCGCAGTCCACTGTGGGGCTCATTATCCAAGAGGAGCAGATCATAAGCCGTTCGAACTGAAAACTCACCAGTAGTAGTTGATAGAAGAAATACTGATCACAATATTTATCAACTTTATTTCTACTAAGTACAACTTTGCAAGTACACAAAATCAATGGAGATAGTATATTGACAAGCAAAGATCGATCCCTCGAGGACATGTTCAACTATTAAGCCATTTAAGTTCAGATTTGTTAACTTATAGAAAAAAACACACACACACACACACACACGTCAAGGGGTGGTTTATGATTGAGAATTGAAACTTAAAAATAAGTAAATCAAAGTGCAGAAAATAATAATGCAAGAATGATAGGGTTGATTGTTTGTTAACTAAGGCGAATTAAGGCTTACTATCCACTCTAACCAATTATAGCTCTTAACCAGATTATCTTGACCTAATTACTATGCAATTCAGAATTAGGTGCCCATGCCTAGGTGCTGGCATTGGTGCACTAAACATATATCATTCTCTCTTACATAGCATGTTTTAGGCAGGGCATACGCCTGGAATCTCTATCACCTACCAGTTAAGATAACGCATGAAGTACTAAGAGAATTTAATGACACCACACTAGCCTACAAAAGTGAGATGCATTCCTAGGTTGTCATGAATTTCGAATACAAGATTGTTTCTTAACCTCAACCTCTCGATGCTAATGAACCACAAGATGATATGGTGGTCACTCAAGCAATTCCATCAATAATTTATGCAAACAAGGTAGCAAGTCTCATAAACATAAAAGAATAGTAGTTAAAGCAGTAATCAGAGTTATTCAGCATGCATAGCAATAAAAAACAAGAATAAAATCTACTTAACAAGCTAACATGGCTAGGGCTTCAAGCAGCCCTAATCCTAAAAGAAACTACTCACACATAACTGAAATTGAAACAAATATAATTGAATTCATAAGTAAATTGCAATAACAAAAATAAGGGTACATAAGAGATTGTTGAAGAACAGGCACAATGGAGCCACGACAGAGCCTTTTTCTCCAAGCTCCACCCCCAAAAAGTGCAGAAAATAGAAACTATTTTCTTTGAACTGAATTACAATGTAAATCAGGGCTAGGGTGTCTAGATCTCAAGAATGGTGTCTAAAATATATCTGTCTAAAAATATTAACCTCCCAAAACACTGAACAAAGGCTTCCTTTTGTAGACAGAGGGAAAACCTTGTCCTATAAGGATTGGTATTAAAAACCCTAGCCTAGAATGTTCTAGAATAGTTATTGTACTTCTAATTAATTACAAAGTCTCAGGAGAGCAATATAGCTTCGATTTCTCAAAACTGTTGGACTGACCCGATCACCACAAAAACGATCCAAGCACGCTTTTATCACCCAAGCTTGTCGCGTACTAACCTCAGCAAACAAAAGGATATCATATGCAAAACAAAGATGAGAAATTTTGGGCCTCGAACGAGAGATACTAACCGCTTTCCACTGCTGTTGGGCAACCGCCTCAGAAATCAGGTGAGATAATTTTTGCAAGCACAGAACAAACAAGTACGGAGAGAGAGGATCACCCAGTCTTAAACCCTGCCCCGTGGAAAACGACTCAAACTTTTCACCATTCAAAACCACCTACGAAGAAACTGAAGAGACACATTCCATGATTAAAGAGACCACTGATCAGTAATTATTTATGCATCATTTTGATGTCTTTATATGTCTCCCTTACATGTCTTTTGAATGATTTCGTGCAATCAATAGTAGAAAATGATCAATCTTGTGAGACTTGTACAGATTTGGAAAGATAGGTAAATTCTGAGAAGACCGTGTAAAGAATGACTCAAATCGGAGTTCAGATGAAGGAGATGTCCTCATTTCAATATCAGGTCCTGAACTGGGTCCTGAGTGCGCCAGTGCGCCTATTTTGTGTCATTGGCCAAGTACCTCAGATCATGCCATCCGGGTCCCAAACCTGTGTCTCATGACATCAAGTTCTTGTCCAAGAAGTTCCAAGGTCATGCGAGGACATGTCAAGTACATGTCCCAAGAACTTCCCATCCGTGCCCAGCCTCTACGCCGAAACCCTAGTTCCTGTTCCGCCATCAATGGATCAAAGTTCCTCCTCTGCACTAAGCCTGACAACCTGTGCGCCTAGCCTGAGCGAAGATGCGCTTCTACTATGCTCATGGTTTGCCTCAAAAGCGCAGTCCCAGACCCCTATGACGAAGACATTCCGAGGGCCAAGTTCTAAGTTCCAGCGTCTGACCGCGGGCTGCCCGCGGCCAGCTTGTGTTCCCACTTGCCAGCTTGCATTCACACTCCCAACCATGTTCTGATTGGTTCTAATAGATTTTAGGGACTTTGTAATTAATTTGAAGTACAATAACTATTCTAGAACATTCTAGGCTAGGGTTTTTAATACCAATGCTTATAGGGCAAAGTTTTCCCTTTGTCTATAAAAGGGAGCCTTTGTTCAGTGTTTTGGGGAGGAATATTTTACACACCATTTTTGGAGATCTAGACGCCATTTTGGAGATCTAGACACCCTAGCCTCAATTTACATTGTAATTCAGTTCAAAGTAAACAATTTCTTATTTTCTGCACTTTTTGAGCGTGGAGCTTGGAGAGGAAGGCCTTGCCGAGTCTCTGCTGTGCACCATTGTTCATCAGCGTTCTTTACTCTAAATTTTTATTTCATTGCAATTTACTTATGAATTCAATGATTTCTGTTAATTTCCGATATGAGTGAGTAGTTCCTTTCAGAATTAGGGTTGTTTGAAGCCTTAGCCAGGTTAGCTCATTAAATAGATTTTTATTCTTGTTCTTAATTGCTATGCATGCTGAATAACTCTGATTACTGCTTTAACTACCATTCTTTTATGTTTATGAGATTAGCTACCTTGTTTGCATAAATTATTGATGGAATTGCTTGAGTGACCGTCATATCATCCTGTGATTCATTAGCTTCAAGAGGTTGAGGTTAAGAAACAATCTTGTAATTGGAATTCATGACAACCTAGGAATGCACATCACTTTTCTAGGCTACTGTGGTGTCATTAAATTCTCTTAGTACTTCATGTGTCATCTTAACTGGTAGGTGATAGACGTTCTAGGCATATGCCCTGTCTAAAACATGCTAAGTAAGACAGAATAATATATGTTTAGTGTACCAACGCCAGGACCTAGGCATGGGCACCTAATTCAGAATTGCATAGTAATTAGGTCAAGATAATCTGGTTAAGAGCTATAATTGGTTAGAATGGATATTACACTTTAATTCACCTTAGTTAACAAACAATCAACCTTTCATTCTTGCCTTGTTATTTTCAGCACTTTGATTTACTTGTTTTTAATTTTCAATTCTCAAATCATAAACCTCCCCTTGGTGTGTGTGTGTGTTTTTTTCTATAAGTTAACAAATCGGAACTTAATTGGCTTAATCGTTGAACAAGTCCTCGAGGGATCGACCTTTTCCTGTCATTATACTATCTCCATCGATTTTGTGCACTTGCAAAGTTATACTTAGTAGAAATAAAGTTCATAATTATTGTGTTTAGTATTTTTTCTATCAAGTTTTTGGCACCGTTGCGGGGGACTTGTCCCTCAACGGTGCCATTTAAGTTTGGATTTTTAACTTGGTTTTGTTTTTGTTTTTTTAGGTACCTGTATATGTCATTCCAAGGCTCAGTGCACGGCTCGTCGAGTGGGCCGTCTTCAAGAGAATCTTCAGTAAATGGCTCACCACCACCAAGTCCCGGAAGGATGGCGGATCAAAGAGAAGAGCAAGGACGAGAACGTGCAAAGGTATGGTTTCATTCGCTGGCGCCGGTTTCCATTCACTCATGGAGGGAGTTGACACCCAAATTATTAACACAATATTTTGTTGGAAAAGAAGAACGAATTAATGTACAGAATAATGAACCCACGACAAGACATGGAGGACTATTTTTACGAGTTCTGGGGACGTTTCAACCAGATGCTACGGGCATACCCCCCCACCACCACCACCATATTGACGACCATCACCTTATGTTATACTTCTACGGAGGCTTGAAGACTTGTGATCAGACAATGGTAGACTCTCAATCCCAAGGGATTCTAGAAGGCATGGCTGAGGAAGCAAGGACCGCCTTTGAGAACATTGCTCAAAAGGAAAAAAAATTTAGCTACAGAGGTCCTTCCTCTAGGGCTACTGGTCATACGTACAGAAATCACAATGATGACGCCATTGCTTAACTCACGGCACTGGTGGAACAACTGTGTAACGAGAAGTCAAAATGAGTTCAAACCTACGAAGTATGTTCAATTTAGGGCCACACGTCTCAAGACTGCCCAATGGTGGAAGACGACAATTTTGCTGCAAGTTTCAATAACAATTCACGACCTCGGAATGACCCATTTTCAAACACTTACAATCCGGGGGGGAAAAATCATCCAAACTTCCGCTGGAGCAACAATCAGACTGCCGCCAATCCTTTGCCGCTCCCTGGATTTCAGCATCAAGCCGCAGCCCCTCAAGGGAACTCTCACATCCCTTCCTCAAATCAAAGTGGAGGCAGCAAGTCTATGGAGGATGCCCTAAATACCTTGGCTCAACACCAGCTCAAATTCATGCAATTCATGAAAGACAGCCAGAGTCATATGGCAAACGTGGATCGTCAAATAGGACAAATTGCAAATCAACTAAATTGGCGGGAGTAGGGAAAGTTACCAAGTCAAGTCCTGGTAATCCTAAGAGATTTCACAATCCTACGGCCAATGTGATCACTCTGCTGAGTGGAACGTAAAAAGGACCTAACACTGTGCCTGAAACAGATTTGCCGAGAGCCATTTCCCAGCCGCTATCACTAGACGCGCCAAGTATCATGTCCAAGGCACAGTCGCAGGCCACGGGCGACATCCAACCTGCTCCTAAATTCGATTCCCAGCCCTCAAATAATTCTAACTCTAAACCTCAAAAGTCCAATCTTAAAGCAACTAAAACAATAACCTCTGAGTTAGCTAATGATGTTGAAATTCCATTTCCGCGCAGGTTCCAAAACAGGGAAAAGCAAAATGAGGACTTTGAGGAGGAAATTATCAGCATGTTGCAGAAGCTTCAAATCACAATTCCTTTCCATAAAATCGTCAAGCACATGCCTATATTCGCAAAACTCATCAAGGACTTAGTCGCAGGAAAGCGTGGTTTCAGCTCCACTGACATCATTGAAATCCATACGGCATACTCTGCTGCCCTTTTACGCTTGCCTCTTAAAGCCAACGATCTTGGGCCTCCATCACTTCCGTGTATCATTCAATGGAAAATATTCGAGCTTTGCCTATGTGACATGGGAGCATCGGTAAACATCATGCTGTTCCACATTTACAGGTCACTCAACCTAGGGGCACTCAAACCTACGCACCTATGTGTTCGATTAGCTAACACCTCTATTACTAATCTAATGGGAGTTCTAGAGGACGTACTTCTGTAAATTGGAGACACATGCCCCTGCAGACTTTTACGTACTCAAGATGGACAAAATTGACAAGAATGAGGAACCTCCACTCCTCTTTGGAAGACCGTTGCTAGCCACGGCTGAGTGCCTTATCGACGTTAAAAATGGCCACGTCTCTATCAGGGTCTTGGACAAACTTCGGACATTCTCCATCCATGATGCCATCCAATATCCTGCGGAGCCAATTGTGGACTTCCCGTTAAACACCATGGACTTCTTGCTACAGAAGGCACTCGCCAGTTCATACATAACAAATGCTCTTGAAACGGCTATCACTTCATCAACTACTAAGCCACTTGACGATAAGGTGATAGAGGAAGTTAGAATACTTGATGTCGTTCCTATTCATTCATGGAACAAACAACCAGCATTTGAGGCGCTACCTCTCATGGACAACAAGACTTTACCGTCCACCATCCAGCCCCCAGAACTAGAACTAAAACCACTGCCTGAATATTTAAAGTATGCTTACTTAGGAAAAGCTCGGATCCTTCCGGTCATCATTGCCTCTAACTTAAGTGTGGCAGAGGTGGAGCAATTGGTGCAAGTCCTGAAGGCTCATCATACAGCGATAGGATGGACAATTATCGATATACAAGGGATCAGTCCCGCCAAATGCATTCATTGAATACTTCTTGAAGACATTGCCAAACCATCAAGAGAAGCGCAACGAAGATGAAACCCACCTATGAAGGAGGTCGTAAAGAAGGAAGTCCTTAAACTCCTAGACGTGGGCATTATCTATCGTATAAGTGACTCTAAGTGGGTAAGCCGGGTCCAAGTAGTTCCAAAGAAAAGTGGGATTACTGTGGTCAAGAATGAGCATGATGATCTCGTACCCCAAAGAGTTCGAACCGGATGGAGGGTTTGCATTGACTACCGGAAGATCAATACCACCACCCACAAGGATCATTTCCCCTTGCCATTCATCGATCAAATGCTTGAGCGGTTGGCTGGCCAATCACATTTGCCTACAGAATGATGCCTTTTTGTCTTTGTAACGCCCCAACCACCTTTTAACGCTGCATGATGAGCATCTTCTCTGACATGGTGGAGGATATAATTGAGGTATTCATGGACGACTTCTCTGTATTTGGCCATCCATTCGAACTGTGCTTAGCAAACTTATCCCGAGTACTAGAATGCTGCCAAGAAAGTAACTTACTGCTTAATTGGGAAAAATGCCACTTCATTGTCCAACAAGGAATTGTCTTGGGCCATGTGATCTCTAGCCATGGAATTGAGGTGGACAAGGCTAAGTTAAACATAGTAGAAAGACTTACGTACCCTACAACAGTCAAGGAGGTTTGATATTTCTTAGGGCACACCGGTTTTTATCGACACTTCATTCAAGACTTCTCAAAAATCACAAGGCTATTGTGCTGTTTCCTAGCTAAAGAGGCCTCATTTGACTTCAACAAGGACTGCGGTGAGGCATTCAATACACTCAAAGCAAAGCACACAGCATGCCCCATCATTATGCCACCGAATTGGGACTTACCTTTCGAACTTAAGTGTGATGCTTCGGACTTCGATGTAGGAACTGTTCTAGAACAGTGTGTCAACAAGCTTCCTCATGTCATTTACTATGAAAGTCGAGCCCTGAATGACGCCCAGCTGAACAACTCCACCATTGAGAAAGAGCTGCTTGCTGTTATCTTTGCTCTTGAGAAGTTCATATCATACTTGATTCAGACCAAGGTCCTCATCTACACCAATCATGCAGTCTTGAAGTACTTACTCACTAAGAAGGACGCCAAGCTAAGGTTGCTGCGATGGATGCTACTTCTCCAAGAGTTTGACCTCGAAAGTACTACATCTGGAACGAGCTCTACTTATGGAAGCATTGTCCTGATCAAATCTTTCGACGATGCATTCCCGAAGCTGAGATGGAATCTGTCCTGATATTTTGCCATAGCTGGCCGTGTGGAGGCCATTTCGGAGCTAAGAAAACGGCACTGAAGGTCCTTCAAAGCGGATTGTATTGGCCTACATTATTTAAGAATGCATACGAGTTTGTACTCACTTGTGACAGATGCCAATGGCAAGGTAACCTAGGCCTTCGAAATCAAATGCGATTAAACCCTATCCCAGTGGTTGATTTCTTTGACGTAGGGGGCATTGATTTCATTGGACCTTTTCCGAACTCTTTTGGCAATCTCTATATTTTATTAGCTGTCGATTCTGTGTCTAAATGGGTGGAAGAAATTCCCACAAAAACTAATGATGCCAAAGTAGTTGTGAGCTTTTTGCAGAGTCACATCTTAGCTAGATTCGGAGCACCTACGGCAATCATCCGCGATTGGGGAGCGCACTTCTGCAATCATTCGTTTGAAGCTTTAATAAAGAAGTATGGTGTAACCCACAAGGTCTCAACACCTTATCACCCACAAATGAGTGGCCAAGTAGAAGTTTCCAAACGAGAAGTAAAGGCTATATTGGAGAAAACAGTGTGCCCTGGCCGCAAAGATTGGTCCCGCAGATTGAACGATGCATTGTGGGCCTATATGACAGTATACAAGACCCTGAATGGCATGTCTCCTTTCAGGCTTGTTTTTTGAAAAGGATGTCACCTACCAGTGGAATTGGAGCATAGAGCATTCTGGGCAGTTAAGAAGATGAACATGAATATCGACGATGCTGGAGTACACAGAAAGCTGCAGCTAAGTGAATTAGAAGAGCTTCGGAACGAGGCCTACGAAAGTGCTCGGATTTACAAGGAAAAGACCAAAGCTTTTTATGACAAGCACATTCAGCCCAAGGACTTTCAAATCGGACAGAAAGTCCTCCTCTTTGATTCTCGGCTCAAATTATTTCCAGGTAAGTTGCGTTCGAGATGGACTGGACCATTCATTGTTACTAACATTTTTCCTCATGGTGCAGTTGACATCCAGCACCCAGAAAGGAAGACTCCGTTCAAGATAAATGCCCATCGCCTCAAACACTACTTCGAGGCCATTTACAATCCAGGCCCAGCTGACCCTGCAACCCAGCATGCGCCAAGTACCTAGCATCCCAGCCCCGTCTAGCCTAGACGTTAAATAAAGTGCTCCAAGGAGGCAGCCTAGCCCTGGTTTGTATTTCTCTCTTCCTTTGCTATTTCTGCCCGTTATATCTCTCAAACCTTTCTACTGTTGTCATGCTTACTGCTTATCACATTGAGGAAAATGTTCAGTTTAGGTTTGGGGGTGTGGATTTATAATTTTTGCATATAGAAACAAGTAGGTTTGGGGGTAATACACGACCAAAACTTTTGAATTTTTAGCCTTAGTTTTTTTGTGTTTAATTATTTACTTAATTTTTTGCTTTTGAATAGTATGATAACTTGTTAATAGGGATGTATATGCAAAGCTAATTGTCTTAGCCTTACTAAGAGTCATGCCATGGTCAAGTAGTTCATAATCTGCACTTCACAATGCTTGAGTGTAATTGTTGATGTAATTGCTTGAGTGATCGTCATATTATCTTGTGATTTTTAGCATCAAGGGTCGGTGGAGGGACACCTATTCGTAATCTAAACTCATTACAACCTAGGAATGCATGTCACTTTTTAGGCTAGTATGTTGTCATTAAATTCTCTTCATACTTCATGCATCATCATTTTTTGGTGATCACACAAATTACAAAAGCAACAAAGAAAGCAACTTAGCAAACTGCTCTAGGCCAGCTAGCACCATCGCAGTCGTCAGAAAGCAGAGGAACAATACTATCAAGGGCCTCAATGAAAGAAGTCTTCCCTAGAGCAGCCAAAACACTCAGACCAGCCAGCCCATCCGCCACCCTTTTACATTCACTATAGACATGGTTCACGAAGCATACCCACGGACAGTTCAAAAAAGACTTACGCCCACCAAAAAGAGTAGCTAGGGGGTGAGAGGCCACCAATAGTGAGTTGACAAGAAGCACAGCGACCGCAGAATCCGAGTCCAGCACCACTTGACGATGGCCACTATCCCAAGCTGCCTGGAAACTGGGGTAAATCCCCCATAATTCTGCTTCTAGGACTTCACCCTCAACAAAGTTGGCTGCAAAACCTGAGATCCCCGCATCGCACCACCACCATCAATGACCCCTCCATCAGTGCTACACCCATCCGTGTTGACTTTAACAAACCTAGGATCAGGCATAGCCCAAGCAAGTAATCTAACCTGACGAGGAGGCTTCAAGGAGCTTTTACAATTAGCTTTGCACCACTCAGCAGCAATCCATATCGTTTTCTGAAGGGAATTTGTAGGGAAAGAGATATCAGGATTAAAAATCTTCTTATTCCGCCCAACACATAAATGCAAAGAACGTAGGCCAGCTCAACCCATAGACCATTCCTGACGTGCTGCGTAGAATAGTCAGGAGCCAGGTTTTGAAATCCCCATGCCAGTTGGCTTGCACAGCAGCAGGAATCGACGCATCCTCCGAAACCAGTTAGGCCATTGGGTAAAGGCGAGTGATGTGCTCCGCAGACTTATCCGGGAGCGCACAAACTTCACATGTCGGCGACGTGGCAAGGTGATGCGTCCAACGTTGCAAGTTGGACAAGAGCCGATCTTGAATCAGTAGCCAAAGGAAAGCTCGGATTTTTGGGGGACAAGAAACTCTCCAAATGTCCTCCCAGTCCACCGTGGGGGACTCATTATCCAAGAGGAGCATATCATAAGCCGTTCGAACTGAAAACTCACCAGTAGTAGTTGATAGAAGAAATACTGAACACAATATTTATGAACTTTATTTCTACTTAGTATAACTTTGCAAGTGCACAAAATCAATGGAGATAGTATAATGACATGCAAAGGTCGATCCCTCGAGGACTTGTTCAATGATTAAGCCAATTAAGTTCA
>JAZGTL010000338.1:5000-18918 GCA_037349345.1 Oemleria cerasiformis | reverse complement strand
AGGGGATAGACGCACGCGCAAGATTTTACCTTTCGTTTTAGCATGTTTTATCATTTTCAGGATGGGGATTCTCACTTTCCCCATCGACTTGACTCAATAATTAAAATAAATTTATTTTTTAGTTATATTTTATATATTATTTATTACAAAGAAGAGGTCGTTGAAACTAAACTAATTGGTTAAGTTTAAAATGCGTTTTATAATCTTCTAAACCATAATTTTTATAAATTATTATGACTATATAAACTCCTTGAACCCAATTTAATTTTTAATTAATAAAAGCCCCCTTTGTTTGCATCTTTAGTTTAGGTAGTTATATAACGAATGTACCCATTCTGAGTGATCTATTTGAGATCCTATGTTTCGATTGGAAGATCGATCAAGATACGATATATTATTATAGATTATATTAGAATTAGATTATATATTGAATTTAAAAATTTATACAGTTTTTTTTGAAGTACGGTACAATTTCGATAGAAATCGAAATTCTTTTTGTATGATCACTACGCTCGTCTTAATAGCTAACTAAATCGGTTTGCTAAATCTTAACGCAAAATCTCTCCACAACAAAAAAACCTAACGCTTAATAGAAAACTAACTATGCAAATATTTGCATAAATCTCTTAAGTGTATCGCTGAAATTGTGTTATATATTATATAAAATATAAAATTTTTTATATTTTAGATTAATAAAAAAAAATGCTAAAAGAAACGAATCATTAAAAAATGCAAAAGAGACAGAACATTTTTTTTAGTTCTATCCATGGATTGCAATAAAAATTATCTAGTTACAACCGTTACGTTTTAGGAGAGCATAAAAGAATAACCTACGAAAAAACACATTATTAGTTCAGTTAAATAAAATTGACATCCTAAAAAAATAAGTAAAAAGATAATAAGAATAATAAATTTTATTAATTAAAACGTTTAAATCACTAATTTTTAAACAAGTTTTTATTCATCAATTTAAAAGGTTTCCTAAAAAAATATTGCATTGAATTAACTCCTTCAATCTCGACGATTGAATAAAAATGGGTTATTATTATTTCGAATAAGCCGCTATGGTGAAATCGGTAGACACGCTGCTCTTAGGAAGCAGTGCTAGAGCATCTCGGTTCGAGTCCGAGTGGCGGCATGGCATCTTCTAAAAGAGTTAGTCCTATAATGAATTCCCATTTCAATTCCTATAATTGATAATTGAGGGGCCCCCTCTTTAATAATTTTTATGATATTTTCAACTTTAGAGCATATATTAACTCATATATCCTTTTCGATCGTTTCAATTGTAATTACAATTCATTTGATAACTTTAGTAGTCGATGAGATCGTAGGACTAGAGGATTCGTCAGAAAAGGGTATGATAGCTGCCTTTTTCTCCATAACAGGATTATTAGTTACTCGTTGGATGTATTTTGGGCATTTACCATTAAGCGATTTATATGAATCATTAATTTTTCTTTCGTGGAGTTTTTCCATTATTCATATGATTCCGTATTTTAAAAAACATAAAAAGCATTTTAGCGCAATAACCGCGCCAAGTGCTATTTTTACTCAAGGTTTTGCTACTTCAGGTCTTTTAACTGAAATGCATCAATCTACAATATTAGTACCCGCTCTACAATCCCATTGGTTAATGATGCACGTAAGTATGATGGTATTGAGCTATGCAGCTCTTTTGTGTGGATCATTATTATCACTCGCTCTTCTAGTTATTACATTTAGAAAATTAATAAGGATTTTGAGTAAAAGCAATAATTTAGTAACTGAGTCGTTTTACTTTGGTGAGATTCAATACGTGAACGAAAGAAACAATGTCTTACGAAACACTTATTTTATTTCGTCTCAAAATTATTACAGGTATCAATTGATTCAACAATTGGATCGTTGGAGTTATCGTATTATTAGTCTGGGGTTCGTCCTTTTAACCATAGGTATTCTTTCGGGAGCGGTGTGGGCTAATGAAGCATGGGGATCGTATTGGAATTGGGATCCAAAGGAGACTTGGGCATTTATTACTTGGACCGTATTCGCTATTTATTTACATATTAGAACAAATAAAATTTTGGAAAGTGTCAATTCTGCAATTGTGGCCTCAATAGGCTTTCTTATAATTTGGATATGCTATTTTGGGGTTAATCTATTAGGAATAGGGTTGCATAGTTATGGTTCATTTACATTAACATCTAATTGAATTGAATTAACTTGACGAATAGAAACATAGGACGGCATACGTGTATATATAAGAAAACTTCATGTAAACCATCAAGAACCATTTGAATCATTCCATTTCGATTACTTGATTCAAATGGTTCTCACAAAAGCCAAATATATCTGGTTATAATATAATTCCAATTTTTTTTTTTATTTAACTTAAGAGAATAAAAAAGACTTCTTTTTTTATTGTACAATGAACTATTTTAAAAATCATGGGATTTCTGTTTCATTTTTTGGTTTACTCACGAAAACTATCTATAAAAATAATTGGATATAATAGCTTCAACCTTGTCAACTGATAATGAGAAAACAAAATCGGGATAAACACCAATACCTATTATAGGTAAAAGAATAGAGATCGAAACAAATAATTCGCGCGGTCCGGAATCAAAAAAATAAAATTTTTGGGCATTAAAAAGCTTGTATCCATAGAACATCTGGCGTAACATAGATAATGAATAAATAGGAGTTAATATCATTCCAATTGCCATTACAAAAGTAATTAATATTTTTGTCATTAAAAGATATTTTTGGCTAGTAAGCATTCCAAAAAAAACTATCAATTCGGCAACAAAACCGCTCATGCCCGGTAATGCAAGAGAAGCCATTGATAAGATACTGAAAGTCGTGAATATTTTTGGAATTGCGATAGCCATTCCGCCCATTTCGTCGAGATAAACAAGACGTATTCTATCATAACTCGTTCCGGCCAAGAAAAAAAGAGCAGCGCCAATAAATCCGTGAGAGATTATTTGTAAAATGGCTCCGTTCAGTCCTGTATCGCTTATAGAACCAATTCCTATAATTATGAAACCCATATGAGATACAGAGGAATAGGCTATTCTTTTTTTTAAATTACGCTGACCAAGAGATGTTGAAGCTGCATAGATTATTTGAATTGTGCCTACTATAATCAACCAGGGAGAAAATATAGAATGGGCGTGGGGTAATAATTCCATATTGATCCGAACCAATCCATATGCTCCCATTTTTAATAAGATTCCGGCTAAAAGCATACAAGTACTGTAATGTGCCTCTCCATGGGTGTCTGGTAACCATGTATGTAAGGGTATGATCGGTGATTTGACAGCAAAAGCAATAAGAAATCCAATATAGAATATTATTTCCAGTGCTACAGGATACGATTGATTCGCTGATGTTTCAAAATTTAATGTTGGTTCATTGGAACCATATAAACCAATACCCAGAATTCCTATTAATAAAAAAACGGAACCTCCTGCAGTGTACAAAATAAATTTTGTAGCTGAATACAAACGTTTCTTTCCCCCCCACATGGATAGAAGTAGATAAACTGGAATTAATTCTAACTCCCACATGATGAAAAAAAGTAAAAGGTCGCGAGACGAAAATGGTCCTATTTGACCGCTATACATTGCTAACATCAGGAAATGAAATAGCCGGGAATCCCGAGTAACCGGCCAAGCTGCTAAAGTAGCTAAGGTTGTGATAAATCCTGTCAGTAAAATAGGTCCTATAGAAATTCCATCTATTCCCAACCTCCAGTAAAAATCAAAAAAATCGATCCATTTATAATCCTCTGTCAGTTGCATTAATGGATCATCCAATTGGAAACGATAACAGAATGCATAGGTTGTTAGAAGGAGTTCCACTATACATATACATATAGTATACCACCGAATTACCTTATTCCCTCGATGAGGGAGAAAGAAAATTAAGGAACCCGCGAATATTGGAAAAACTACAACTAGCGTTAACCAAGGAAAATCATTCATGGTAAAAACAAGATAAACTTGGACCAGAAAAACCCGTGCTCAAAATAAAAATTTTTTGAGCGCGGGTTTTTGTCGGTAAAGAGTAAAAAAAAATGTATTCCAGTAGGGTTTTCTGGAACGTATTAATAAGCTAGACCCATACTTCGAGTTGTTTCATGCCATAAATACACTCGAACACTCAAGAAATCCGTGGGACAGGCGGATTCACATCTCTTACAACCGACACAGTCCTCTGTTCTTGGAGCGGAAGCGATTTGCTTAGCTTTACATCCGTCCCAAGGTATCATTTCTAATACATCCGTTGGGCAGGCTCGCACACATTGAGTACACCCTATACACGTATCATAAATCTTTACTGAATGTGACATTGGAGCTATAAATTTTTGAATGTCCGAAATTTTCGATCTAGTAAACTTGTAAATGAATCATATATTTATACACTAGATGAATCAATAATTTATCAGAATTTTTCTAATCAACCCACTTCTGTATTGACCCATACAATAGAGCCAAAATACTTTGATTTCCTACTTTTTCGAAAACACGTATTATACGTAATGTATATGTATGGTCATAGTAATTTGAATTTATGAATATTATACTTTATATGATTAATACTACTTATTCAACAAATTCGATTGATTGATACGAGTTGATTTTCTGTTACGATAAATTGACGAAACAATAGCCGGGCCAATAGCTGCTTCAGCGGCTGCGATAGCTATAACAAAAATTGAGAAAATATTTCCTTTTAATTGGCGACTATCAAAAAAATCAGAAAATGTTACGAAATTTATATTAACCGCATTCAGTATAAGTTCAAGACACATAAGGGCTCTAACCATATTTCGGCTCGTGATCAATCCATAGATACCGATAGAAAATAAGTAGGCACTCAAAACAAGTACATGTTCGAGCATCATTGAACAACTCCTTATCAATTTAGATTCATTTCAATATGAACTGAACAACAATTCAACAGATTCAATTGACTAGAATAAAAAAAAGTACGGAACAAAAGAATATATTGTATTGGTAATAGAATAAATATCTTGAATAAAAATTTTATATTTTAAGCATAAACAAGCTGTAATTGAAGAGAAATAAATGGAATAAAACAGAACAGAGTTTAATGTGGATTGCTGTTGCTAATTATATAGATTTATTACTGGCGCGCCACAGAAATTGCACCTATCAAAGCGGCTAAAAGAATTATCGAAACGAATTCAAATGGAAGAAAAAAATCAGTTGATAAATGAATTCCAATTTGTTGACTATTACTTATCAAATCTTGCTCTATAATCTGGTTTGATCTTGTAGTCCAAATAATCCCGTACCATGACGTATCTGTAATAGTAATCATCAGTAAAACAAAAATACTTGTACAAATTGGCAAAGTAACCCCATCCCCAATGGTCCAAAGATTCAAATCTTTGTAATATTCTGACCCATTCATGAACATCACAGCAAATACGATTAAAACATTTATAGCTCCCACGTAAATAAGGAGTTGTGCAGCAGCTACAAAATAGGAGTTTAATATAATATAGAATAAGGATATACAAACAAGAACCAGTCCCAACGAAAAAGCAGAATAAATGGGGTTGGTAAATAATACCACTCCTATACCTCCTAGTATAAGAACCGATCCCAGAAAGACTAAAAGAAAATCATGTATTGGTCCGGGCAAATCCATTATATGTAAAATAAGAGATAAATAAATCAAAATGTTTTTCATGACCTTATTGAGACCCGACCAAAAATCTTTTTTATGATTTTTGAGCAATTCCTAATTAAATCCTAAGGGATGTGAATAAATGTAAGTACAATTATTGGACAAATTTTATTCTTTATCTGAAAGAGTGGTTCTAATTCGAAACTATATATTAAAAAAAAAAAATTACAGATATATTAATTAATGGATTTTAAATACAAATTAAGGCGTGATTCTTACCAACCAACCAATAGTTGGGATTTGTAGTTATTGACCAAACAAAACGAAAGAAACCCTATTCCTTTCCTTTAGATTAGATCAAAACTGAAAAGTATTAGTAAAGTAATTATAAATTATTCTTTAATCAAGAGATTTCTTTATTTTTTTTTGAGTCAAATTAAAAATTGTTCTAATTGTATAATCGTCAATTACTGACATTGGTAAACGACCCAAAGCAATTTGATTATAATTCAATTCGTGTCGATCATAAGTAGAAAGTTCATATTCTTCAGTCATTGATAAACAATTTGTTGGACAATACTCAACGCAATTACCACAAAATATACAGACTCCGAAATCAATGCTGTAATTAAGCAACCGTTTCTTGCGAATATGAGTTTCCAATTTCCAATCAACAACGGGTAGATCTATAGGACATACACGAACACATACTTCACAAGCAATACATTTATCAAATTCAAAATGGATTCGACCGCGGAAACGCTCCGCGGTGATTAATTTTTCATAAGGGTATTGAATAGTTACGGGTAAACGATTTGCGTGGGATAAAGTAATCATGAAACTTTGACCAATGTACCTTGCAGCTCGTACTGTTTGTTGACCATAATTCATGAACCCAGTTACCATAGAGAACATATCGTTAATATATATATGAATAATTTTATGTTGGTTTATTTCTCTTGTTTGAGACAAATTGTGAATATAGAATGTTCCTTTACAGCGAAAAGAGTTGGGAAGAAGTTGTTAATAATAGATTACCGAGAGAAATAGGTAAAAGAAATTTCCATCCAAGATTCAATAGTTGGTCCATTCTTAGCCTCGGTAAAGTCCATCTTGTTGTGATAGGAATGAACAAGAACAAATAAGTTTTAGCTAATGTAATAAAGATACCAACTGTTGCTCCACAAACTCCACATGTTTTATTTATTTCAAAAAGATCAGAAATGTATATGTCCGGAATAGAGATATTCCACCCTCCCAAGTAAAGAACTGTTACAAATAATGAGGAAACTAATAGGTTTAGATAGGAAGCAACATAAAATAAACCAAATTTTATACCCGAGTATTCGGTTTGATAACCTGCTACTAATTCTTCTTCGGCTTCTGGTAAATCAAAAGGTAATCTCTCACATTCCGCTAGGGAAGAAATGATAAAAATGATAAACCCTACAGGCTGACGCCACAAATTCCATCCCCAAAAACCGTATTTTGATTGCGCCTCAACGATATCAATCGTACTTGAACTGTTAGATAATTATAGTCGGTGATACCATCACTGTTACCATCGCTATTACAGAACCGTACATGAGATTTTCACCTCATACGGCTCCTTGAAGGCCAGAAATAAATCTAAGGACCGCGTCAGTATTATTTTATCTTGATATGTTTGTAGGATGTATAAGGTAAAAAAAATCTATCGGACGGTCCCAAATTAGACCAATAGAATTCTGTCTGTTATAATAATTTTTATTATTTTAATTAAAAATAATAAATAAAAAAAAGTACTTCTGAATTGATCTCATCCTTTCTTTAATAATTTCAATAAAAATTTGAATTCTTTTTTTATTGAGTAATAACTTAATTGTTCAATAAAATACTTCTTGTAGAAATATCAATAACCCGTCGATTTCACTTACGAAAAATTATTCTATATTAATTCATGAATTATGACACAAATTATATATCTATTAACTATTAATATGTATATGGGAAAGAATAAAAAAGATATCTTTTTTATTCTTTTATTGGAGTTAGATTTCTTTCTCTTTTTTTTCGTTCCTATTCTTCTTTCTATTTCTGAGAAAAAGAGTGTTTACAAAATAAAAATAAAGTAAAGTATTATTTCGTTCCCAATAGTTATTTATTTAACCGGTGGATAGGAGTATACTCTGGATTGGAATCGTGTCGTGGGGAGTACTACCTGATCATTTCTACCAACTTAAAGCCCCAATTAGTATTCTTTGTTTGTATATTATGTAAAAATATCCTTTTGGAGAATTTACATAATCTCTATTACTAATCCGTTACATATCTTGGTGTTTCTACCCACCCACTCGTTTTTGCTCAACCCCCCGTTATGGTAATACATACAAACGATAGTGAAAACTCAATCACGGTTGATCTTTTGAGCCCGCTTCAAGTCAGGATGACTAATCAACCAATCTTGGGGGAAATAGTCTCTTCTGTTTATGTTTATTTCCGCTTAACTCTCCAATTCTTATACATAGAAAATGAGATTCAATCTTTTTACTGCGAATTTATATTTATATATAAGCTGTTTTTTTTCACTCATATAACTATTTTATTTAGTTCATCAATCCGAATAATGAATAAAAAAATGAAGATATCTACTTAATTCATTCCATTTACTTGAAAGAAAGGAATAGAGAAAAGTTTATGTCTATGTATCAACGAATCGCACGTAGAGATATTGATAACACACATAAAGTTAATGGTATTTCATAACTAATTGATTGAGCGGCAGCTCGTAGACCACCTAAAAAGGAATATTTATTATTTGACCCGTATCCTGACATAAGAAGTCCAATTGGAGCAATACTGGAAATGGCAATCCATAAAAAAACCCCGATGTTGAGATCCGCTAAAACAAGGTGATAGCCAAAAGGAACTACTGAATAGCTTACTAAAATTGATATAACTGCTATGGATGGCCCGATACTGAATAAACGAGTATCCCCCCTAGATGGAAGAAGATTTTCTTTGAAAAGTAGTTTTGCCCCATCTGCTAGAGCTTGAAGAACTCCCAAAGGGCCGGCGTATTCAGGTCCAATACGTTGTTGTATCCCTGCGGATATTTCTCTTTCTAACCATACAATTACCAACACACCTATTGTGATTCCCACTACAAGAGTCAAAATAGGAATAAGCACCCATATAATTCCATAAACCTCTTTTAAAAACTCGAATCTAGAAAAAGAATCAATGTCTTGTACTTCGGGTGTATCAATTATCATTTCAACGATCAACTTCTCCCATAATGATATCTATACTACCTAGTATTGTCATAATATCAGCCAATTTCATTCTTTTAACTAACTGAGGAAGAATTTGCAAATTGATAAAACCCGGCGGGCGAATTTTCCATCTCCAAGGAAAACCGCTCCGATCCCCTATCAGAAAAATTCCTAACTCTCCCTTTGGGGCTTCGACTCTCACATAAAGTTCTTGTTTCGGCAACTCAAATGTAGGAGAAGGCTTTTTACTAATAAATCGATATTCAAAATCATTCCATTCCAGATTCCTTTCTCTATCAAAGTATCGTATTTCTAAATTCTCATAAGGCCCCCCTGGAATTCCTTCCAGGGCCTGTTGAATAATTTTTATGGATTCTATCATTTCACCAATTCGGACTAGATAACGAGCTAATGAATCTCCTTCTTTTTGCCACTGTACTTCCCAATCAAATTCGTCGTAACACTCATAATGATCAACTTTACGAAGATCCCATTGTATTCCGGAAGCTCGCAGCATTGGTCCCGATAAACCCCAATTTATTACTTCCTCTCTACCAATAATGCCTACGCCCTCGACTCGTTCTAAAAAAATAGGATTTCGTGTAATAAGTTTTTGATATTCAGCAACTCTAGTTAAAAAATAATCGCAGAAATCCAAACATTTATCTATCCAACCATGAGGTAGATCAGCCGCTACTCCTCCGATACGAAAATAATTATGCATCATTCTCATACCGGTGGCAGCTTCGAATAGATCATATACTAACTCTCTTTCTCTGAAAATATAGAAAAAGGGGGTTTGTGCACCAATATCCGCCATAAAAGGACCTAGCCATAACAGATGAGAAGCTATACGACTCAACTCCAACATAATTATTCTGATATAGCTGGCTCTTTTAGGTACTTGAATATTTCCCAACTGTTCCGGTCCATTTACAGTTATTGCTTCTGTGAACATAGTAGCTAAATAATCCCAACGTGTTACATAAGGCAAGTATTGTATAATTGTTCGGTTTTCCGCAATTTTTTCCATCCCTCGGTGTAAATAACCCAATATTGGTTCACAGTCAATAACATCTTCACCATCTAGAGTAATGATGAGTCGAAGAACACCGTGCATTGATGGGTGGTGGGGGCCCATATTTACTATCATGAGGTCTTTTCTTGTAGCCGGTATATTCATAGGTTTTTCCTGGATTCATTCTTTCATGAATTGCTGAAAACGAAAAAGGTTCATTAAAATTCAAGATATAATAAATCAAATAATTAAAAATGACTCGTCAAATTAACGAGTTTTTGACTCCCGAATATCCAACCGATTAATTAATTCTTTATAACATATTCTATTTTTCTTTGACAAATAAGACAGTAGTCGTTGGCGTTTTCCCAAAATTTTACGTAAACCTCTCTGAGATAAATAGTCTTTTTTGTGTAATTCTAAATGTGAAGTAAGTCTTCGTATCCTATTGGTGAAACTAACTATTTGAAATTCCGCAGATCCTCTGCTTTCTTCTTTTTCTTTTTCTTCTTGTGAAATAACTGAGATGAATGAATTTTTTACCATAAAATGAAATCTTCTCCCCCCCTCTTTTTATTTTAAGATATTTTTATTGATAGATATCTTTATTGATCAGTAATAATAATGCACTTCATTTTTATTTTGCATATACAATAATCTTAATTTCGTTATTAATTTATAATTTTTTTACTAAAATTTAATAAATCAATTCGATTTTTTTATTGGATGTGAAAGGATATACATAAAGGATGGTTGTTTTCTGCACTTACAAAAGATAAAAATTTAGACCTTAAAATAAGATGTTGATTCATTTCTAGATCTAATTGATATGTAATTGAATTAGTATCATGTATCAGAATGGAATGTAAGACAATGCATGTGTGCATCTCTTTGTCGTCATAGACCAGATATGGGATGGCAAATATAGGAAAAATTTACCTTTAATTCATTTTAAATCGCGGATACATATGTATCCTTACCATACTGAAACGACTGCCATTATTGCTATTAAACCAATAACGATTCATACAAGCTAAATCTTCTAATCGATAACTGGGCCATAGAAATAACTTTAATTTAATAAGTTTTTTTTGAGATTTTTTGCTTTTATACAAAATTTCACTGTTTACCCTATTCCCATTACAAAACGTTGCATTTCTATGCATATCATTTCTATTCTTCGAATTGAAACAAACTTGAATTCTCAATTCTCTACGACTTCTAGGCGATAAAATATTTTCCGGAACAAACAAATCATAATGATTTTTATCTCTATTTCCAGTCATCTTTTGATGTTTTGTAATGACTTCATCAGAATTCTTATCAACATGTTTTTTTTCTTCGTATCCTTGATTAATTTGGTGTTTACTTTTATGAACTAATGAAATACCGACGGTTTGATACATAATAAATTTTCCATCATTTTTTATAGATAGACGGATTGGTTCAATAATCAAAATTCCCCTTTTAATCAATTCTGTAAGAGTTAAATTTTTATGAATCATCAGAATATCCAGACTCATTTCGCCCCTTTGAATAGAGGATATAGTAATTTCTCTTGGATTTATCAGTCTAAGCAGGAGACAATATACTTTGATGTTGTTGATTATTTTTTTATTTAAAAAATCATCCCATCTTAATTGAAAATGAAAATACCTTTTTAGGAAGAAATCAAACTCCGCTTTTGTATTGATCTTGTATTGCTTTTTATTTCTATGTTTTTTCATGTCCGATCCCGTATAATCTTCTTCAGCATCTTTTTCTTGTTTTGAAAGAGCCAACTTAAGATCTGCTTGGCCTGCAGATTCTTTTTCCCCTTGATTTCGCTTTTCTAATTCAAGATATTTTTTTTCATTCGACGATATTGATATAAAAGGATCCCTTTTTTTATTTACATTGATGCTTTTGTTTTCACTAGCATTTTCATTATAATTTAAAAGTAATAATTTTATTGGTCTAACCCAAGGTTTAATTTTATACATATTATAAAGTATCACAAATTCGGGGAAGAACCAAAGTTCCAGGTTTGATATGGGATAACTTAGTATTTCTTCATTCATTCCCATCCAATCAAAAAAGCTTTTTTGATTGTATACGCGGATTTCTTGATCTTGTTGAATCGTGAGATAAAAAAGACTCTTCTTGTTGTTATTGATTTTATCAATTATTTGATACTTATTAACTCCAATCTTAGTATATTTATTACTGTCAGTATGAATATCGACCCAGGTCTGAATATCGACCTTCTTTTTAAGACAAAAGTGGATGATTCTCCAATCAAAATATTTTCTATCCGGATTTTTATCCATATCTCTAATATCATCTTCTATTAGATAATTATTGATAGGTATAATTTTCAGCATATTAAATTGTTTTTGTTTATGTGTGTTGTAATTATAAAAAGGATTTTGGTTTTTTTTTACTTGTAATGGTGATCCATAAATAGAAGAGTCCTTCTTATCTTTATAATTAATAAATTTATACGCTAAAAGATCATATCTATATTGTTTTTTAAAATTATCCCTTTGATTCAGTAATGAATATGTTTCAATTTTTTTTTTTTTTTCGTAGTGAATTAATGGATCTTTTTCATATAAATAACAGAATTTTTTTTTTTGAGCCGTACAGTGTTGATTGAATATATTTCTCCATTTTTGTGGTACTAATCTAGACCATTTAATCTGAGATATATCACATTGATATTGATAATTATTCCTCAACCAATTTGTACATTGATTCATTACAGAATTGTGAAGATTCTTATGCCTTAATTTGGACTGAAACAGTTCTTGTGTTACAAAAAAAAAAAAATTTATTTCATTTTTTAGAAAAGGAGATGCTTCGTTATATTGAAAGACAGATTTTAACTTATATAAGTATAAGGTTTGTGATAATTTGTAAAATACATATGCTTGTGAAAAGTAAGATAAGTCACAAAAAGTCTTTGAATTTTTGTTACTAATATTGGCATTATTAGAACGCGACTTTTTTATAGTCGAAATAAAGTGAATTAAACTTTGATTTGTTTTATCAATTCTTTCTCGATTTGCTTCATTATCGTTAATGTATTTATTAATACTTTTTTTTGTTGATTCAAGAAAAAGTTGTGTATTGATGCTAGGAATATTAATGATAGATAGAAAGATATCTATGTATATCTTTTCAATGAAAAATTGTATAAAATAATGTGATTTACGGATTAATCGAACATTTCTTCTTTTTAATATCTGCAAAATATTTGTTTGTGATTCCAATCTTTTATCATCATAACTTCTTTTGTTAGAACTAAAACGTCTATCTGCAGTTAAAAATCCTTTTTTCTTGTCTTTTTTTATTTTTTCTATTTGATTTATGATTGTGTTTGTTCTATCAGTCAGATCTTGCATTTTTTTTTCTGGTAATGAATAATTTGTCCAATCCTGAGATCTAATTTGAATGGACGATTCGTGAATCATTTGATTACCAATTATCAAATCGTTTTTAGTTTCACTCAATTCAATTTCTCTCAATCCAAATAATAGGATTGGGTTTATTTTTGAGAGTTCTTTTATTATTTCTTTTATAAAACGAATGCTTTTAATGACCCATTTTTTTGTTTCTTTTGAAATATTTCGAAACAATTTTGTTTGTTCTTTTAAAATTCTTAGAGTTATAAAACATTTTTTTTTTACTTTTTTCATTTTTTTTTTTAATTCTTTAAAAATAGGTTCAAAAAATGAAAGTTGTTTTTTGGGAGAACCGAAGGGTTGTTCAGCCTCCATTCCAAAAATTGTTAAAAAACAAAAATCATTTTTTTGATCTTTCTTTGGATAGTTATAGGGCGCTCGTAGTTTAGATCTATGCCAAGGTTTAAGACGAAAAGGAAATAGGATCTTGATCTGAATACCGTCTGTTAGCCAGTTTTTTGGAAATTCTTTTTCCGATAATTGAACGCCATTATAGGTACATTTAACATGCATTTCTCTATTCCAATCCTTTAAATCCTCAGACCATTCAGGAA